>ONZH01017373.1:0-21260 GCA_900303285.1 Rhinella marina | reverse complement strand
TTAAAGTATTAGTTTCAAAAGACCACTCACTGGCTGAAACAGCAAAGGTTTGATCCTCATGAAGAGACGCTTTCGATCCCACTTTGGGATGGTTTGTGGACCGTAGATATTTATCAAGCGAAGATCTTGTCCCCTCATGAGGACGTCTAACATCAGACACTTCCCCATTTCTAGTTCAATTGCTCGTCGGCAGAACACTGGTGTGGTGAAAAGTAGCCACTGGTCTGAATATAAATTCTCAGCACAAGACACAATAGGAAGGGCCTAGCCTCCATTCCCTCTAGTTTTGTACAAGCCCGCAAATCTGGCATCCCGGTCTCTTGCAAAAATAAAATGTCAGCTTCAACCCGGCCAAGAAAATCAAAGGCTGCAAAGCGAGCCATATCGGACTGGCGACATTAATGGACACCAGTGTCAACGGGGTGGGTGTCGCCATCCTGAGCAATTAGAGCTAGACATCCTTCATTCTCCCCCTTCCAGTCTTCTTATCCCTCCCAGGGCTGTCCTCCAGAGTGGTACGGCCTCTTTTAAGAGAGACAGAGGTGTCCATGTCATTTGACACCACTGCCCCTCCTGCCATCCTCAGTTTCAGGGCCTGGACCTACCTCTCGTCCTGAGGACCTTATATCCCCACCTGAGAGAGGTGCGGGGCCTCCTGAAGACCCTCCCACCTGCGCCTCCGGTCATCCTTAGCCCCTTCCCCCCCAGTAGAGGAGGCGAAGGCTTCGTCGAGAATGAGATACCGGTTGGAGAGCTCTAGAGAGGAGCAGGTGACACCTTCCCTGCCAACTCTGGCCGGGCTTGATCTTTTCTTAGTTAACTGTTTCCATCTGATGTTAGTCTCCGTCTCACTACCCTCTGCTGCGCTTTCGTAGTTAGAAGACAGAGACTGATCGGCACGCTCCAGTCTCCCAAGTTCCGCATTCAACCTGTCCACCAGGGTTCCGTAGCATGGGGGCAGACTCCTGAAGAGGGCAGACATCCCCAGAACGGGTCTCTCTGCCCCTTTCCCTCCGTCTCTGCTTGCGGACCTTCTTTTTCTTCACCGCACCCGCCTCAGTGTATACCTTTCCGGCCTCCTCCACGTGTCTGGATTCACTTGGCCTCAGAGCGAGGACAGCGACTGAAAGGGTGACCGGCTCACCACAAGGTTGCACCTTATCTCCCCCAAGATGCAGCAAGATGATCTGTCCCTCCACACAAAGCGCACTTCTGCACCCGGCAGCTGACGCTAGGTGCTGCCGCACTTGTGGCAGAGCTTAGGCTGCCCCTGTAGAACACAGGATCCTGTCATTGCCCGATAAAGGCAAGATGGAATGTTGGGATCGGTACTCTGAACGTTTGCATTTTGACATTGAAATCCAGGCACCCGACCAAATGCAAAATTCAGGTTCTTTCTTGGAATCCCTGGACTTCCGTACCTGCCCAACCAGGTCATGATGTCTACATAAGAGGTGCTCGTATGGGTCAAAAACTGTCACTCTTTAACCTCACTCTGGCGGTGATTGTCGTACAGAACCCCCGCCAGTCCGCTTGGTCCTTCACCAGCTCATACCCGACCAGAAGAGCTCCAGGCCCTCTTCCGGGCAAAGCTGATGTCGACTCCCGAGTCCATACGGATGTATCAGGCAAAGATGTCACTCACCTGGACCATCCCAACAGGAGCTCAGCCACCCTCTTTCTAGTAGGGCAGGCTTCATCGCTACTCCACTTGAAACAGACTACATTCCGTCTGGAAGATCCAGGGCCGGTTGTGGGTAAAGACCAGGTGGTCTCGTCCCCTCTTTCCTCTCGGAAGGCCCTCAGGCCATGCCTGTTTATCCAAAAGGATAAGTCAACCTGCCTACCCTCTATGGTGATAGAGTTCTCTCCCCCTCTGAGGGCCTCCAGGAGTCGCCGCTGCAACTCACCATTGCCAGACCCTGAAAGTGAGGAGGCCAGTGAGGATGCCAATGAGGACAGCCCTCCCCTCCCTACAGCATCAACACTGGCATAACTCCTGCCAGGCGTCTTCGCTGCCACAGAATGGGCAGCCGGGTCAGGCCCTCCCCCCTCTACAACAATATTAGATACAGATGCAGTCACACCGGGCTCCACCGGAGGGGTCAAAGCTGGACCACCAGCCACTATGACAGCAGCCAGTTGGCCCCTCCCTCCTGCAGAATCCGGTACGACCACATCCACACTGGTAGCACCATTTGAATTCACAACTTCTTTACTACCTTCACTACCAACTTTATTGACGTTATTATTGCCTGACACTTTTCCAGTGGCCTTAATAACACTCACCCCAGACACTGGATGAGCCCGGGTAGCAGCAGTCACATTAGATGCCACATTAGATGAACTTCTACTTGCTCTTGTGGTCCGCCCCGCCCCCTCCCCGCACTGGAGGCAGAAAGAGCAGACTGAGCGGACACAGCAGGCTGAGTAGGTTTAAGAAACTTATCTTTCTTTGCAGTCTTTACAATTTGACTGAATCCAGAAGACTGGCGCCCTGTAGAACCACTGCACCCAGCAGCACCAGCAGCATCAGCCCCAAGACCCGGACACACCTTCCACCCGCCTCCTTCAACAGGCAAACCAGCGGGGTCCACTGGCACAGGCACACCTACGGGACCAACAGACACGCCCCCCTCCTCCTGCACCAACCCCGGCCACCACCCCGCACTCAACACGGGCAGATGGGACGGGGGAGGCGCACACAACAGGGAGGAGATCGGGGCAGAGATCGGGGCAGGCATCAGAGCGGACAGGTCATGGAACCGCATCCACCGCATCCTTAGTGGGAGGAGCCGCGGCGCCCGCAGCCTCGTCACACCTACTCAGACCGACAGAACACTTACCCAGCACTCTTGCCGTAACTGAGGAGGCGGGCGGATTCACAAACACTGCCGACACTCCCCCACCACCCATAACCGGCGCCATCTTGCTGGGCCTTGCGGCCCGTTCTCTCCTTTTATCGTCCTCGCTACTACTAGTGAGGATGGCATCTGATGCCGACACATGCGATTTTCTATACCCGCTCCTATGGCCCGGCCTGACTGCAGAGACTGGGCCAGGGAGGCTAGTGGGCACCACATCCAGAATGGACCTTCCGGCTCGCTCTGAACGCCAGTCATTAGAAACATACACATAGCGAATTTCCACATGTTATTTTTTCTTTGCTTGTCTCTTCTTTTTTCTAGGATTTTCATCCTCTAACAGGTCATCATCAAAGGCGAATTTATTGAACTCAACTGGGGATTGTAGTTGACTGATTTCCTCCATCAAAGCACCACCACCATCATCTCCACCTCCCTCTGAATCTGAGTAGGAGGGTAACCGCACTTGCTCAGCTGGAATAGCACTCGGTGAGAGGAGAGACGCAGACTCAGGTATACCTGCAGGAGTTTGGGACACAGTGTCCATGGGGGGGGGGGGGGGGGTCAGGGTCCTTTTCACAGTCCCCCTCCTCTTCCCCATTATCACTATCCTCCACCACACTCAGGTCGCTCAAGTCACTTTCTTTGCTTGGCTTTTTATTCACCCTCTGTACATACATCATCTCGTTAAACCGTTCCTCATTTAACAATTTCTCTTTGAAGGGACCGCTGCCTTTCAGCAGTTGATCTCTCCTCTCTAGAGTCATCTCCAATTCATCTTTTAACTCCTTTATCTTTGCAGAAATTGGAGGTCTATTTTTTTCTTGAGGCTACATTAGCCTTTGCTCTTTCTTGTCTAAGATCTTACCTCCCCTAGTCGGGAGTGGGTAATTTGCGCGCCTGCTGCCTTCCTTGGATGTGGTAGCCGTTTCTCAGGCTCCCTCTCTGGGGGCCCTTGAAGAAGGCGACCCCCTGGCGATGGAGCGGAGTGCAAGAGTCGAACGGCCGATGTGGCCCCCAAGGTCTCCCAATCTGACCCCCTTAGACTTTTATCTTTGGGGTCATCTGAAGGCAATTGTCTATGCCGTGAAGATACAAGATGTGCAGCACCTGAAACTACGGATACTGGAAGCCTGTGCTAGCATTTCTTCTGCTGTGTTGCTATCAGTGTGTGAGGAGTGGAAGAAGAGGGTTGCATTGACAATCCAACACAATGGGCAGCACTTTGAACACATTTTATAAGTGGTCAGAAACTTGTAAATAACTCATGAAAGAATAAAGTTATGTTAAAACCAAGCACACCATTGTTTTTCTTGTGAAATTGATGTGTCACATGACGCTCTTCCCATTGAAAAAACTAAAGTTGGATCCAAAATGCCTGACTTCAAAATGGCTGCCATGGTCACCACCCATCTTGAAAAGTTTCTCCCCTCCCATATACTAATGTGCCACAAACAGGAAGTTAATATCACCAACCATTCCCATTTTATTTAGGTGTATCCATATAAATGGCCCACCCTGTATATTGCTTCCCATGAGATTTACAGTGCTATATATATTTTGTCATAACTCGGACAACCCCTTTAATCTTATTTTGTATATAGGATTACTGTGCCTCAGTGTTAAACGCTGGTCTAATATATTGCCATCTGGATCTTGTTCAACTGCTGTGACATTCATAGTTAATCTATTACATTACTGGTACAGTTACTGTGCACTATGGCAAACAGTTACCTGGGCCCTCCAAAGGAACTGCTGTATCTCCCACTGGCTCACACCTCCTCTCCAGCAGTCTGCATTTGTTAACATCAGCAGAAGGAAGCTGTTATTCCTTCCCTTGGACTTCAATGTTGTCTATTGCTCCTTCTCCTCCTCCTTCTCCTTCTCCTTGTTACTTGTTTCCAGAGGTGTAGCTAGGCCTTCCTGCACCCGGGGCAAGGATTCAAATTTGTGGTCCCCTCCCCCCTCAACTTACACAAAGAGGAGGGAGTTATGTGGCACGATACACACATGGCGGCAATTTTTTTTACACTAAGCCACTCCTCTAACTCCACCCAATTCATATCTATACTCACCCAGTCCCACCTAATAAAATCTATCACAGGGTACACGATATTACCAATACCTTGCAATAAATAAAAGAACCACCTGGTCCTACCTCATCCAGGGTGTCGGTGTGATGTCCACTGGTCCCTGTGGTGATAAAGCAAAAAGAATAATCACATAAGGAAGGGATGGTGACTGTATTTGGTAAATACCTAGCAGGGGGCGCTGTAAAACCGGGCCATCCCAATGTATATCAGGGTAATCTAGGGCATTTCCCCTTAGTGTTACCACAAACTACTAATGCCCACCTTGTGGCCCCTTCACAATAGTTATGTCCTCTTTGTGACCCCTCACAGGAGTTATGTCCACCTTTGTGTCCATCATAGTAGTTATGCCCATGTTTATGCCCATCTTTGGGCCCCTCACAGTACATATGCCCAGTTTATACCCCCTCACTGTAGTTATGCCCACTTTTGTGCCCCCTCACTGTAGTTATGCCCAGATACATGCCCCTCACAGTAGTTATGCCAGATTATATGCCCCCTCACAGTAGTTGTCACATTAGGTGTCCCCTCACAGTAGTTATTTCACATTAGGTGCCCCCTCACAGTAGTTATGCCAGATTATATGCCCCCTCACAGTAGTAATGTCACATTAGGTGCCCTCCTCACAGTATGTATGCCCAGTTTATACCCCCTCACTGTACTTATGCTCACTAATGTGCCCCTCACTGTAGTTATGCCCAGATACATGCTCCTCACAGTAGTTATGCCAGATTATATGTTCCCTCACAGTAGTTATGTTACATTAGATGCTCCCTCACAGTAGTTATGCCAGATTATATGCCCCCTCACAGTAGTAATGTCACATTAGGTGTCCCCTTTTAGAAGTTTTGTCACATTAGGTGCCCCTTCACAGAAGTTATGGCAGATTAGGTGCCCCCTCACAATATTTAAGAAAGATTACGTTCCCCCTCACTCTAGGCACCCCTTTTGCCTCCAGTGCCCTCTCCAGCTCCTGCAGCTTTATGAAATTAAAAAAACACAATACTTACCTGCTTCCCTGAGGACACGCTCCCGCACTCACATGGCTCTGCTGGCTGTGCCGGAGGCCGACTCCTGGGCTTTCAGCGCTCCTCCCACAGCCAGCAGCGCGATGTGTGAAGGGGGAGAGCCGGAGCTCGGAAGAACAGTGAAGCAGGGAGCAGAGAGGCCTCCCTGCTTCACTATGGAAATGAACTGCCCAGCAGTGACAGTAGTTCAACATGCATCTAGGCAAGTTACTGGTAATACAGTCCCTCCCTTTCCATGTAGTTGACTATGGAAGTACAGTAGTATGTAGTAGAATATGGAACCCATTCTTTTTTTAAGGATTTTTTTAACAGTTTGTTGGATCCAACTGTCAGTCACCTGCTGCATCACAAGGTACTCTTCATATGTAGTATCAGGATGCAAAGGTTAAAGGTAAGTTTAACTTTAATAATTTGGTAAAATGTATGTAGTGGTCACGTATTGGCCCCATGTGGCCCCTTTATGTAATTCTCATACAAAGGGACATCAGGAGATTGCAGGCCACATGTAATAATTTACCTATTGTGCCACACCCCTAACCAGCCAAATGCAATACCAGCAACAGCCCCTGTTTGGCCATCATATTATATGGCAGCTTCTAGTTTTCAGGCTCCTGTCCCTTATGGCAATAATCATGCAGCCATGTTTGACCCATCCACCATGTTTGACCCATCTGGTATTAACCATACTACATTTTAAACCGAAATACCATCCGGTTCATAGTATATATTTGTGTAGTTTTTTATTTTACACTGGAAATATGGAAACCATTCTTTTTTAAGGGATTCATGTCTACAGTGTTCAAAAATAATTTCTGTTCTTTCAGTAGTTCTTCATTTGCCGGAACAGAACAATTTACAATTTTAATGTGTTCATTTTTATATTTATTCTCAGTCTGTTTTTTAAGTTCTTCATTGTTTGTATTATTTCCAGAGTATATAGTATGAGACCAATTTTTGTTTTTGCATTTTCGTTTTTTCCTCCCAACGTTCCAATAGCCATAACTTTTTAAATGTTCCATTCATATAGGCATATGAGGGCTTATTTTTTGGGGTAAGAATCTGGGACCTTTTGATCCCGTGTCTTATTCATCCTAATCGCCATTCCCCGTCATTGCGGCCAGGTGTCTTCTGTATGATATAGCCGGCACCCGCCGCATATGGAGCCGGCTCAATGCAGCAGCCCACTCCATACATTCCCTCATCCACCGTGACATACTGGTATACATGATCTATAGAGATTCATGACAAATTAATTCTTAACAAATCGAAGTTTGGCAAATCGACCAGATCAAAGTTTTCAAAACTTCACTCATTACTGCTTATATTGTTCTAATATAATAATATTAATTTCTTTTTAAATAATCATATGCTTTTTTGTTGCCGATATTCAGACAGCAACAACTTCTCTAATTGACAGCTGTATGAGTTGATGTTTTTATTGATACCATTTTGGCATTCATACAACTTTTTGATCATTTTCTTTGAGGAATGAACAAAAAAGCATCAACTGTTCAGACATCAGGCATGGATAACTATAAATACTTATATAAAGTAATACCACACTGATGTAGGTATCCCACAAAGAAACATGAAGTACCCATTTAATATATTTATAACATTTAGCTTTTATAAGTGATAACTAAAATGAGCCTTAGCAATGGCTACTAGTCTGAGACTAAAAGCAGAAGAAGTCTCTGGAGGGTGGAGTCAGGACATCTACAGTTTGCTTTTCATGACCTTGTGATTCCTGTACCAGTGACAGTCCCTAGCTCTGCCTGCAACCTGGCCCCTAGCAGAAGCCCACTCATCTGCACCAGCCGCAATTATAAGTAGTCTCCAAAAAAAGCTGATTGCAGCTGCCAGATCTATATAGTACAACTGTCAGTAGCAATCAGCTGTTGTATTGAACTGACAGAGGTGCTCTCTGTTCCAGGTGGAGGTGGCGAGGTGTGTTAGGACTCAGATGGCCACAGTAGCAGCAATTGATTGCTGCAGCAGCCACCAGACACTCATAGTCACCCAAATTTGACACACAGAAGACCTATGTCAGTTAGCTAAACAATTGCTACTGGCAGTGGCACTCTGTGTTGTAGTTACTGGTAATGTTACCCTTCTGATCTGTGTGCAGATTGGTGCTCTAGCCAGGCCTCTGCACTGGTTGCCCCTGAGGCACATTCCCCACCGGCTCCCGCCTTGCTATTCTCCTGTCTCTATAGCCAGACACATGGATCCATATATTATTTTTTTCTCATTTAGTTTTACACAATTTCTGAAACATTTATTCTCTCTAAATAGCCAATCACAATTAGACGACATCAGAGCTCAGTCTGTGATTTTAATTTAGTTAGAAGAGGCATTGTGATAGAATAAGAACAATGAAAAGCCTACAGATTTAATTGGATGCTCTGGTGGTATGATGGAACAAATATCCTCTATAGCTTTTCTGTTTAAGATATCAAGGGTCATCTTCTATTCTGCATGCTAGAGTAAGAGCTTCTTAAAAACTGCAAACCAATCTCAGGGTGATTCCAAGTATCACCATTTTAGAGCAGTTAAGTGTCCAATTATTCCCAACTAAAATAGACACCACATTTCAACATCAATGAAAACAGTTATTTGCCTAAAAAGAACTTTTTGGACTTAATTTGTGCTGAGACGCACACATCATCTTAATTAATATATTTCTATATAAGAGAATATATTTTTTAGGGAAATGTTTTATCTAATCATGTTTGCATTCTGAACTTCAATAAATCTGATCCAACACTCTCATTAAATAAAATGTCATCTTTGCTGCAGTCTGTTTTTACTAAAATGTTAATTCACTTCAGATAAATAATGAATATTAATTTTTTGCTTTATAGTTTCATTTTAGTCTAGGAGCTTGCCTTTTGAATTTTCTGCCAGTCCAGTTTCATCTTGATCAAAAGTTATGAGATGATGCCACCTTGATTTTTTCTTTCTTTGATTAGTTCATTGGGGCTTTGCAACACATTGAAAAGGCGTTTCACCCAGAACTTTCTTCAAGTGGCGTTCACATAAAAGAAGTGTAATGATTAGAAGAACTTTCAATCCAATAACATGTTCCTCACATCTAAATAGCACAGCAGCTTATTCTTGTTTAACCTTTGTAAATAATGTCCTTCATTTTACCATGCTTGTCTCCAAAGCAAGACATCTGAAGGCACAGAGATGTATGTCAAGTACATTTCTAAGAGAAAAACGGTCATTTACAAGAATGGCCTTCACAATCTACCAAGAATGATTTAATTTCTCAAATGCAAATAATGTCCTTTCATTTAATTTATTGGATGAACAGCAAAAGTAGTGTTGATTGTGTTAACCAGAAAAAATGTATGTAATGTTAAATACTGACAGTACAATCACCCACCATTCCTATGAATATGGAGGATGTCTGATAACACTTGCACCATTTCTGCTGATGGAAATTAGTTTCTAGAAATATGTGGCTCAAGGATGTGTCTGGATCGTGGGTTCGTGGGAGGACTGTAATGTGAGACCAATGTTAAGGGTTATATTATACGTAGCATAAACAGTGGGGGAACAATTTAACTTTTGTTCCCAAACAAATCATAGAGTTATTAAAACTTATTTTAAATTGTGTTAAGAAACCTTTTCATTTCAGAGTTACTATAAGTGGCTCAATTTTCATAGCCACTGCTGGGTAATATCGGCTCATATAATGGAAATGAAAGAGATGCAATTACATTACTCACTATTGCTAACTAACACTGCAAATGGGGATTTTTTTTTTTTGCAAAATTCACTCCACATGCACATTTTACAATAAAATAAAATGTCTTTATGCAAATGCTTAATTATTTGTTGCTCATAAACCTGTCCTTAATACTTAGGGAACATATGCTGAGCGTCAGACAGGGATATGTTGAGACTGTAATAGTAGTAACACTCCAAATACAATAGCGAACCAATTATCACAACATAATTATTCTGTAACCATGAGTGTTGTCTTGACACATATACTATTCTAAGACTTTTCCATTACACTCTAATGTTTAGGCATTATTCAATAGTTCTTTGCTATTTTGTTCACATTATCACATATGTTGGTTTAGTCATCAGACGTGTATAAAAAAAAAAAAAAACCTTTATCACAGAGAGATTGCACCTTGGGGCAGTACTTGATTGGTGTGTGTGTTTGGGAGGGGGGGGGGTCATTTCTTGTGTATGTATAGTCTTAGCATTAACTCATCAGGACCTTGCAATTTAGAATTTTTGTTTTTGTTACTCCTTGCCTTCCCGGAGCCATAACTTTTTTATTTTTCTGTTCACATAGCCATATGAGGGCTTGTTTTTTGCGGGTTATACTTTCTAATAGCACCATATACTTGCATACAATGTCCTGGGAACCCCCAGTAGATTCCAGCCTTTCATAACAAATTAATGGCTCCCCCTAATCGCCACGCGGGGGAGCCATTATACACGTATCTGATCACAGATATTAGCCTGGTGTCTGCTGTATGAAACAGTGGAAACCCAGCAGCTATAGTGCCTGCTGCACACGCAAATGATCAACATTTTCAAACGATGGACTTTTACATGTACGGCTGAGGTTTGGAAAGGGTTAATTTAAGTTGTCTTAATCTGATGTGCAGGTAGGTAACAAATGACCGTATCTGTTTTGTGGCCCACTAACTGCAGATCCGCAATATAAGGATACCAGTTGTGTGCATACCTTATTTTTCTACTATAACTGGCTATTCTTGCCTGCTAAACATCTATATGATGTCCCTATTTTTTGAAGACCTATAGAAATGAATGGGTCCATGTGAGATCTGTTAAAAAATACTGATAGGACGTGAACCCAAAATATGGTCATGTACGTACATGTAACCTTACTTTTAGATGGCATTAGTCAATCTGCCTCATTGTAGCGGTGTTACTAAGCCTGTATTACATTTACAGGGGAATTTATCAAGCCCTGTACCCCAGAATTCTGGCCTCAAAAGTTGCAAAATAGAGCTTTGCAACTTTCCAAACTTATTGTGCAAACTTGAGATAAACTTCTTGGAATTGTTTTTGTGTGCAAAAAAAAATGAAAATGATTTGTGTCTGAATCAATGCTATATAAGAGAGACAAACCAGGCCAGACAACACATAACATTTTCCTGGGAGAAAGATGTGAAAATCAGCTTTTTTTTGGAAAGGAATGGCGAGTGTCTTATACCACCAAGAGCTATCCAGAGTCAATGCTCAGCCTTTTAAACAGACCTTAAAGGGGTTTTCCGAGTTATATACTGTATATTGATGACCTATCCTATGTTATAACCTATGCTATGACATTCCGTTACAGGTTCCGTTTATAACGGAATGCCCAAATGGAATGCAAAACGGAAGCATTTAAGAGGCATTCTGTTTTGCTCCGTCCTAATACCTGTCTATGGGGACATATAACGGTTCCGTTTCTTTCCATTATACGCGACAGAAAAAATGGTCCTGTCTCATTGTGTTGAAAGGCAAATTCTTTTTGGGTTAACTATGCCACCCAGCGCACTAAACACTCGCTCTGATGCCAAACTACTTGCGCCACAATTCAAGTGGCCAGTAGTCCAGGGGATCTTGGATCTGGGGTGACGGTACAGTCCAAGTATGCCACTGCCTGCTGGTTCATGTTTTGCTACATGTCCTGCTGCTGCTGCTGGGTGGTTTCTACAGTAGGCAGGTGAAAAAAAGTGCTCATCAGAGACTCAATACTTAAGTTGCTGCTGATAGACCTGGTGCGCCTCCACCTCTCCTCCCCTTACCCCAGAAGTCATGGCAGTGGAGCGTGAGCTCAGAGGATCCCATGGTTAGACCTCCGTGAGCATGGGCAATGGCTCGTAGGCAACGACCAACCGTTTACATAGGATATCTCAATAGTAGTTGAGTTTTTCATCCCTCTAAGAAGGTGTAAAAAAAGTCTTGCTCAACTCTGCCTTTGGTCTGGTAGCTGGAATTCTGACAGTTCTGGTACATTTGAGTCGGGTGCCTTTGGCAGCTGACCCCCTCGTAATACCCTGCCTATAAACTGTAAAAAGACATTGCGCTCTATGAGTTGTTTCCCTTGGGAGACTCCTGCTGCAGGAAGAGGGGCCTTTCCCCTCACTGGGCCATGTCTTGTTCCTTTACAATTCTTCTATCGACTCTCTATCAACTGACTATAACTTTCTGCTACCACTCCCTTGGTAGGAAGCATGACTATTCCACTTCTGCCCAAAATGGGGAAGAATGGAGTGGTAAGCTCCATTCTCTCTAAATATCTGCCAGATACACTGACACCTGCTGGATAACCAACTACATTACATTTAATACTATACATAATTTACATAGCAATATTATTAAGGCACAATATCAAATGACCTGGAATCAAATACACAGATGACATTATTTGTTATCCATTAGAGACAGTAGCAGGGTGCAGGAATGGTAGTGCCTGCTCTGGGGTACTACACATGCATCTGGCCATTTGTGCAAAGGAATCAGAGGGACTTCTTGCCTCCATCTCCACTGCATGCTACCACAGTCTGCTGGGATCATCTGCGTCTTCTTCATCGTTGCCCTCTAGCTCCTTATGCTCCTCTTGCTCCTTTCCTGTCGCTATGGCAGATAAACCACTTAGTTCTGTATAGAATTACTTGGCCATTATGTCCTCCTCCTGTGTTAGTTTAGCCTCCCTAGGGCTCAGGTGGCAGTGAGATATAGGTACCACATCTTCTGTCCCCTTGTCAGTCATATTTATCAGCATCCCCTCCTGGATGAAAAGGAGTGGAATTACATCATACATCCCGTAGCGCTGATGACTGACAAAGTGGCTTCCTTAAAGGTCCTTTGCTAACAGCAGGTGTCATGCAAGAGCTTCCACTGCCTAATGTCAACGTTACACTCGGGAGAAGTCCTGCCCATCTGCATCATCAAGAAATCAGTCTTGGGTTTCCTCTGCTCATACAGTAGGTCCAACATGTAGAGAGTGGAGTTGCGTGTGGAAACATTGCATATGAGATGATATGGAGGAACCACATTCTGTCTTTGCAGTTCAAGTAGGGTCTGTTTTACAGGGAAAGAGTGGCTGAAGTGTATGCAGAGTGTCCTTGACATTTTCAAGACGTCTTGCAGTTGAGGGAAATCAGGTGACAGCCAGTTTGAATACAGACCTCCCCGAATCAGTGCAGACAGAATGTTCTTCCCATTATCAATTACCATGGTTCCTATCTCCAGTTGGCAAGGAGACAACCAGGATTTGATTTCCTGGTTGATGGCACAAAGCTGTTTCTCCCAGGTGTGACTCAGGCTGACCAAGTACAGAACCGCATGATAATGCCATGCTTTGGATAGATGGTATCCTGGAGAACCACTCTGAACTGTGCCTACAGTGGAGGCTGAGGCCAAGGTGGAGGATGAGGAGGCAGAGGAGGCCATAGGTGCAGAAATCCTACAATTAAAATGCAGAGGTGGCATGGCCATCACCTGGCCAAGTTGGTGTGCCTGGGTCGGAACCACAAAGGACATATATTGTCCTGAACCATAGTTACAGCTCCACATGTCAGTGCTTGCATGAACTTTACCAGACACCGACAGGCTCAAGGACTGGCCCACCTTCAGCTCAACATATGTGTGCAGAGCTGGTACAGCTTTTTTAGAGAACTAATGACAGTTTGGAATTCTCCACTTTGGGTGGGCACAAGTCATCGGTTTTCTGAAATGTTCATAGTCCATGATATGGAAAGTGATGGACTATAGTACCAGCAACTTGGCCAGGTGCATGTTCAGCTTCTTTGCGATTGGATAAGTGCACGCATACTGTTGTCTCTTTGTCATCACCTCAGGGATCGATTGTAAGTGAAACAGGTGATGATAATGAGGAGAACCATTAGGAGCAATAGACGAAGGGAAGGAATGACAGCTTGCTTCGTCTGAGGTTGAGGAGCCCTGATTGCTGGAGAAGGCTTGTGAGGCGCTGGGAGATACAGTGATTTCTGAATAAGGCCGTACCACTACATTAGTGTCACGTAGAGATGAGCGAGCATACTCGTCCGAGCTTGGTACTCGTTCGAGTATTAGGGTACTCGTAAGTACTCGCAGCTCGGACGAGTATCTCGCCATACTCGAGGAAATGGCAACTTCCGCATTGTGCTTTTTTGGCGCCTAAAAACACAGCCAATCACAAGCCAGGAGACTCTGCGTACCACCCAGCATCACGTGGGGCCCTTACATGTCGATAGCAGGGGTTGGCTGGCCTGATCAGGTGACCCAGGAATATACTACCGACTGGCCGCGGTGCTCGTCTCAGATGCCGTCTGGATGTCGTTAGGGATAGAGCTGCTGCCTTTCAGGGACAGTGTTAGGGCCTGCATTTAGTTGTCTGTTAGGCAGGGATCACCCACAAAGAACCCAACAGCCCTTCTAAGGGCTAGAAGACATTTTATTTTATTATTTTTGTCACTTGGCTGGCTGGCACTAGTAGTGCAGCTATCGCCATATCTAACCCTGTTTTTTTTTTATTGTTCTATCTCAGTGATACAAATCCATTGCACACAGCACTGTGGAACCATTCTGTGTGTCACAGTTCAGCACTGACTCACTCCAATCCATATATACTGTCCAGGTGACACTTTCTGTACGTCACAGAATACAACCAAGTCATTTGCTACCAATATCATCTACAGCTTGATCCAGAAAACTCTCTGTGCGACATTTGTCTGGGTCGCAGACTAAATAGTCACCGTTAACAGGGTGTCAGTGAGTTCTACCATAGTTCTTGCACGTCACGTTCCCAAAAAAACAAAATATAAAAAAAAAAATTATTTTTTCAGTTGTTTTAGCTCAGTAGTACAAATCCATTTTACTCAGCTGCGTGTAACCTTTCTGTGTGTCACAGTTCAGCACATTCGCTCCCATCCGTATATACTGTCCAGGTGACACTTTCTGTACGTCACACAATACAACCAAGTCATTTGCTACCAATATCATCTACCGCTTGATCCAGAAAATTCTCTGTGCGACATTTGTCTGGGTCGCAGACTAAATAGCCACCGTTAACAGGGTGTCAGTCAGTCCTACCATAGTTCCTGCACGTTACGTTCCCAAAAAAACAAAATTGTAAAAAAAATATAAAAAACAAATATAAAAAAAAAATTATTTTTTCAGTTGTTTTAGCTCAGTGATACAAATCCATTTTACTCGGCTTTGTGTAACCTTTCTGTGTGTCACAGTTCAGCACATTCGCTCCCATCCGTATATACTGTCCAGGTGACACTTTCTGTACGTCACACAATACAACCAAGTCATTTGCTACCAATATCATCTACCGCTCGATCCAGAAAACTCTCTGTGCGACATTTCTCTGGGTCGCAGACTAAATAGCCACCGTTAACAGGGTGTCAGTCAGTCCTACCATAGTTCCTGCACGTTACGTTCCCAAAAAAACAAAATTTAAAAAAATATAAAAAACAAATATTAAAAAAATTATTTTTTCAGTTGTTTTAGCTCAGTGATACAAATCCATTTTACTCAGCTTTGTGTAACCTTACTGTGTGTCACAGTTCAGCACATTCGCTCCCATCCGTATATACTGTCCAGGTGACACTTTCTGTACGTCACACAATACAACCAAGTCATTTGCTACCAATATCATCTACCGCTTGATCCAGAAAATTCTCTGTGCGACATTTGTCTGGGTCGCAGACTAAATAGCCACCGTTAACAGGGTGTCAGTCAGTTCTACCATATTTCCTGCACGTCACGTTCCCAAAAAAACAAAATTGTAAAAAAATATAAAAAAACAAATATAAAAAAAAAATTATTTTTTCAGTTGTTTTAGCTCAGTGATACAAATCCATTTTACTCGGCTTTGTGTAACCTTTCTGTGTGTCACAGTTCAGCACATTAGCTCCCATCCGTATATACTGTCCAGGTGACACTTTCTGTACGTCACACAATACAACCAAGTCATTTGCTACCAATATCATCTACCGCTCGATCCAGAAAATTCTCTGTGCGACATTTGTCTGGGTCGCAGACTAAATAGGCCACCGTTAACAGGGTGTCAGTCAGTCCTACCATAGTTCCTGCACGTCACGTTCCCAAAAAAACAAAATATAAAAAAAATAAATAATTTTTTCAGTTGTTTTAGTTCAGTGATACAAATCCATTTTACTTAGCTGCGTGTAACCTTTCTGTGTGTCACAGTTCAGCACACTCGCTCCAATCCGTATAATCTGTCCAGGTGACACTTTCTGTACGTCACTTAATTCGACGGAACTTAATTTTTTATTTTTTTTTATCATACACCTATATACAAAAAATGTTGAACCCCAGGGCTAAGGGTCAAGGGCGTGGGCGTGGGCATTCAATTACTGCAGGGGGCAGAGGCCGTGGTCCTGGGCAGGGTGAGACTGTACCCGCTGATGAGGGAGCAGGGGAATTCCGCAGAGCTACACTCCCTAGCTTCATGTCTCAACTTACAGGGACACGTGGTAGAGGACTGTTGAAACCACAACAGTGCGAACAGCTGATCTTGTGGATTGCGGACAATGCTTCAAGTAATTTGTCCACCAGTCAGTCTTCCACGCAGTCCACCCACGTTACCCAAGGGAGCACTCCTCTAGCTCCTCCACCTCAACCTCCTTCCCCCCAGTCTGCCCCCTCCCAGGAAAATTTGGAATGCGATCCGGCATACTCTCAGGAACTGTTTTCTGGACCCTTCCCAGAGTCACAAACCACTTCTCAGGTTGCTGCTGACCTCGTTCCCGATGCCCAAGTTTTCCAACTGTCGCAGTCTGTGGGTGATGATGATGATGATGACAATGTTGAGTTAGTGGAAGAAGTTTGTAAAGAGGTGTCGGACGATGAGGAGACACGGTTGTCAGACAGTGGTGAAGTTGTTGTTAGGGGAGGAATTCCGAGGGGGAGCAGACTGAGGAATCGGAGGATGACGAGGTGACTGACCCAAGCTGGGTTGATATGCCGAGTGAAGACAGTGCTTCTGAGGAGGAGGTGAATGCGGCACCAGAACAGGTTGTAAGACGCAGTGGTGTGGCCAGAGGGAGAAGCAGGGCCAGAGCTGGTGCATCAGCAGCAACTGTTTCACGTAGGGAAGCTCCCGTGGCGAGGCCTAGATGTTCGCAAGTCTGGAGGTTCTTTAAAGAAAGTGAGGATGACCGACGGACTGTGGTGTGCAACCTGTGCCACACCAGGATCAGCAGGGGTGCCACCACTACTAACCTAACCACCACCAGCATGCGCAGGCATATGTGTGCTAAACACCCCACTCAATGGAACCAAGGCCGTTCACCACCCCCTGCGGGTCACACCACTGCTCCTTCCCCTGTGTCACTCGCTGCCTCTGCTAGTCAACCCCCTGCCCAGGACCCCGGCACGAGCGCCTCCCGCCGGAAAACCACACCTTCGCCTCCACGATCCTCCACAGTGTCCACCAATGTGTCCCAGCGCAGCGTTTAGCTGTCTTTACAGCAGACGCTGGAGCGCAAGAGGAAACACAGTTCCACCCACCCACATGCCCAAGCCCTCAACGTCCACATCTCCAAATTGCTTAGCCTGGAGATGCTGCCCTATAGGCTGGTAGAGACCGAGGCCTTTCGAAATCTCATGGCGGTGGCTGCCCCTCGGTATTCCGTCCCCAGCCGCCACTATTTTTCCCGATGTGCCGTCCCAGCCCTACACCAGCACGTGTCACAGAACATCATCCGTGCCCTGACCAACGCTGTTTCTGAGAAGGTCCACCTAACCACGGACACGTGGACAAGTGCTGCCGGGCAGGGACACTATATCTCACTGACGGCACATTGGGTTAACTTGGTGGAGGCTGGGACCGAGAATGACCCTGGGGCCTCTCATGTACTGCCCACACCGAGGATTGCGGGGCCTACCTCGGTCACGGTCTCTCAAACGTACTATGCCTCCTCCTCCTCCTCCGACCCCTCCTCCTCCTCCACCTCCACCGAATTACCATCCGTGGGCACGGCGCCTTCAGTCGGTAGCTCTAGGCGCAGCAGCAGTGCCGTGGGTAAGCGCCAGCAGGCGGTGCTCAAACTGCTGAGCTTAGGTGACAAAAGGCACACCGCCCAAGAGCTGTTACAGGGCATCACGGCGCAGACCGATGTGTGGCTGGCACCGCTGAACCTCAAGCCAGGCATGGTTGTGTGTGACAACGGGCGTAACCTGGTGGCGGCTCTGCAACTCGGCAGACTGACACATGTGCCATGCCTGGCCCACGTGTTCAATCTTATAGTTCAGCGGTTCCTCAAGACATACCCCAATCTGTCTGATTTGCTCACCAAGGTGAGCCGCATCTGTGCGCATTTCCGCAAGTCTAGCACAGATGCTGCCACTCTCAGGGCAGCGCAGCGCCGCCTACAACTGCCCGCTCACCGACTGTTGTGCGACGTGCCCACGAGATGGAATTCCACATTAAACATGTTATCCAGAGTTTACCAGCAGCGCAGAGCGATTGTAGACTGCCAGATGTCATCTTCCACCAGAACTGGTAGTCAGGTCTCTCAAATTCCTCAAGTCTACAATGAGGAGTGGACGTGGATGTCTGATAGTTGCCAGGTGTTGAGCAACTTTGAGGAGTCAACACTGATGGTCAGCGGCGATGCCGCCATTATCAGCCTCACCATCCCGCTGCTTTGCCTGTTGAAAAAATCACTGCTCAGCATCAAGTCGGATACTTTGCGCTTGTCACAAGAAACGGTGGAGGAAGATACGTCACTTGATAGCCAGAGCACCCTCCGGTCTGTTTCTCAGCGCGTATCGGAGGAGGGGGATGAGGATGAGGAGGAAGAGGAGGAGAATGTTGGCGAGACAGTAGAGGGTACCAGTGCTCAGTCCTTAACTCTTGAGCGTGTATGGGCTGACGAGGAGGACTTGGAGGAGGAGGAGGAGGAAATGGAGAGTCAGGCCAGTGAGGAGAGGGAATTCTTGCGTGTTGGGACTCTGGCGCACATGGCAGACTTCATGTTAGGCTGCCTATCCCGTGACCCTCGCGTTAGAAGAATTTTTTCAAACACCGATTACTGGGTGTTCACTCTCCTGGACCCACGGTACAAGCAGAACCTTTCCACTCTCATCCCTGTAGAGGAAAGGAGTATGAGAGTGAATAGGTATCAACAGGCCCTGGTGCACAAGCTGAAACAATTCTTCCCATCTGACGCCGCTAGCGGCAGAGGGCATGGTTCTGTGGGCCAAGTAGCGGGGGAGAGGAGGCGAGCAGGCAGCTTGTCCAGCACTGGCAGGGGAACGCTCTCCAAGGCCTTTGCCAGTTTTATGTCACCCCAGCAAGACACTGTCACCTGTCCCCAGTCTAGGCAGAGTAGGGGGGAGCTGTACAGAAAGATGGTGAGGGAGTACCTAGCTGACCATACCAACGTCCGGACCGATCACTCTGCTCCATACAACTACTGGGTTTCAAAGCTGGACACGTGGCCTGAACTGGCGCTGTACGCCTTGGAGGTGCTGGCCTGCCCTGCCGCTAGCGTTCTGTCAGAGCGGGTATTCAGTGCAGCTGGTGGCGTCATCACCGATAAGCGTACACGCCTGTCAACTGACAGCGCTGACAGGCTGACGCTTATTAAAATGAACAAAGCCTGGATTTCACCGGAATTCAAATCTCCTCCGGGGGAAAGCAGCTAAAGATTTAAATAACTTATGTATCCGATTCCTCCTCTCTACTCCTCCTCCTACTCCTCCTCCTCCTCCATATCGTCTTTGCCTAATGCTGACCCAAAAAACGCCATTTTTTAGAGGTCCAACTGGCACTCTTTTAGCACAATTTTTCAGGAGGGCCCCCTACAGGCCCTCTCTTCAAACAATTTTTCAGGAGGGCCCCCCTACAGGCCCTCTATTCAAACAATTTTTCCAGAGGTCCACCTACAGGCCCTCTCGTCAAACAATTTTTCAGGAGGGCCCCCCTACAGGCCCTCTATTTCAACAATTTTTCCAGAGGTCCACCTACAGGCCCTCTATTCAAACAATTTTTCCAGAGGTCCACCTACAGGCCCTCTATTCAACAATTTTTCCAGAGGTCACCTCTGGCCTCTATTCCAACAATTTTTCCAGAGGTCCACCTACAGGCCCTCTATTCAAACAATTTTTCCAGAGGTCCACCTACAGGCCCTCTATTTAAACAATTTTTCCAGAGGTCCACCTACAGGCCCTCTATTCCAAATTTTTCCAGAGCCCTCTCTTCAAAATTTTCGGGAGGGCCCCTACAGGCCCTCTATTCAAACAATTTTTCCGGAGCTCCACCTACAGGCCCTCTCTCCAATTCCAGTTCAAAGTTTTATTTGCGCATACTGCATGCATTTTTATTTTTGGGATAGGTGTGAAAAATAATATTACTTGCAAATCTATATTGCCCAAACATTGGATACGGTAGCAAGTAGAAGACCAAACACATGCTGCTCACAGGGTTCCGCAAATTCCTGGTCCACCCGCAAATTCCTTGTCCACAATGTCATGGAGGACGAGGTTCTGTGGATGAGCAACAAGTCCTTCTGTACTGAAATCGCTGACAAAGTCTCCATCTAAGAAGCTACAGACCATTGTGGAGAGAGCGGCACAGCTCGCCATCAAAGTGAGGAACCCCAACGCCAGACTGCGCAGAGAAGATAACGAATAAATATCTCTGTGGTTATTTTTGCTAAATAAAAGTTAAATAAACCCCCCAATAAATTCATCTGTTAATGTGCCTGATCCACCCAAGTTGAATCTGTCCCATCATGAGAAAGTCCCCCCAAGGAGTCCCCTCTGTAACTTGCTTCCCATACAACTACCTCACCCCCCCGACACCGGTGTCTCGCCATTGTCCACCACCTCCTCAGACAACACTGGTAAATCCACACTGTCAGCACATGGAAACAGCAAAAGGTCTTGCGAATTGGGGCAGAGAATGTTCTGGGCTAGCACATCAGAAGGGGTGACTATGGGGTTCCAGGGAGTACGTGACCACATGCAATCTCCATCTAAAAAGTCATGCCACACTTGATCAATCTCATAATTTACGACTGTAACGGTTGATGCTAAATTTTTAAGTTGGGGTCCTGCGTCGTCATTCTAAATACATCCGGCTGTTGTCACCAACACACACGCTAGCCCAGGGGGCACTCCTCTGGCTCTTCCACCGAAACCTCCTTGCCCCACCCTGCCCCCCCCACTACAGGCCCACTCTCCAAACAATTGACATCTTTTTCCTATCTTTCTCTCTCTCCAAACTATTTTCCGGATAGCTGCCATATACG
>ONZH01017372.1:0-20097 GCA_900303285.1 Rhinella marina | reverse complement strand
ATATCCTCAGTCAGTCTCTGTGGTGGATCTGCTCCGAGAAGTCTGCTCTTATATGGAGGTTTCTGACGGATGGTCTCAATATCCTCAGTGAGTCTCTGTGTGGATCTGCTCCGAGAAGTCTGCTCTTATATGGGAGGTTCCTGACGGATGGTCTCATATCCTCAGTCAGTCTCTGTGGTGGATCTGCCTCCGAGAAGTCTGCTCTTATTGGGAGGTTCCTGACGGATGGCTCATATCCTCAGTCAGTCCTCTGTGGTGGATCCTGCCTCCGAGAAGTCTCTCTTATAT
Source organism: Rhinella marina (assembly GCA_900303285.1). Classification (NCBI taxonomy): domain Eukaryota; kingdom Metazoa; phylum Chordata; class Amphibia; order Anura; family Bufonidae; genus Rhinella; species Rhinella marina. Next base: position 19,809 of record ONZH01017372.1, on the reverse strand, counting down.
GGGAGGTTTCCTGACGGATGGTATATCTGTCAGTCTCTGTGGTGGATCTGCCTCCGAGAAGTCTGCTCTTTATATGGGAGGTTTCCTGACGGATGGTCTCATATCCTCAGTCAGTCTCTGTGGTGGATCTGCCTCCGAGAAGTCTGCTCTCTTATATGGGAGGTTTCCTGACGGATGGTCTCATATCCTCAGTCAGTCTCTGTGTGAGCCCGTGTGGATCTGCCTCCGAGAAGTCTGCTCTCTATATGGGAGGTTCCTGACGGGATGGTCTCATATCCTCAGTCAGTCTCTGTGGTGGATCTGCCTCCGAGAAGTCTGCTCTTATATGGGAGGTTCCTGACGGATGGTCTCATATCCTCAGTCAGTCTCTGTGCGTGGATCTGCCTCCGAGAAGTCTGCTCTCTTATATGGGAGGTTTCTGACGGATGGTCTCATATCCTCAGTCAGTCTCTGTGGTGGATCTGCCTCCGAGAAGTCTGCTCTTATTGGAGGTTTCCTGACGGATGGTCTCATATCCTCAGTCAGTCTCTGTGTGGGATCTGCCTCCGAGAAGTCTGCTCTTATATGTGAGGTTTCCTGACGGATGGTCTCATATCCTCAGTCAGTCTCTGTGGTGGATCTGCCTCCGAGAAGTCTGCTCTCTTATATGGGAGGTTTCCTGACGGATGGTCTCATATCCTCAGTCAGTCTCTGTGGTGGATCTGCCTCCGAGAAGTCTTGCTCTATATGGGAGGTTTCTGACGGATGGTCTCATATCCCTCATCCGAGAAGTCTGCTCTCTATATGGGAGGTTTCCTGACGGATGGTCTCATATCCTCAGTCAGTCTCTGTGTGAGCCCGTGGTGGATCTGCCTCCGAGAAGTCTGGTCTCTTAGCACCAGAAATGCAGCTATGTGGATACAGCGCTGACCATTATAGCTCTTTTCCTACTGATTTTAATGGAGAACGCAGCTAAAATGGAAGTAAGTACCCTGCTACTCAAGAACATTCAGGAACAACTTTCACTGAAATCCGTAGGGAAGCTGTTGGTGCTTTGAATGCAGGTTCTGCAGAAGACTACAGAATCCATGGTGGATCCTACGAGAACACGCTCCCAAAGCAGAACATGGTCTCCAGTCATGAATGGCTTTTCTGGTTCTTTCATTTTTGCAGAACGTGTCTTCTGCTCCACTGGACACATCTACTTCTTCATAGCAGATTGTTCCAGAAGTACTTTCCTTCACTCCATATAATTGCCGGATCATCAGCGGAGGAGAGGACTGCATTTCCATCCAGCGATCACCTCTGCAGACAAGTGATTACACAGCGACCGCCCGTCTCCATAGAAAATCACTGTTTATGTTCTGCAGTTTATAACACGTGATCTGCCGCACCGGCACAATGAGCGATCATCGATTGACAAGGGTTTCTACAAATGTTCATCCCCGATAATTGGCCTGATTATCAGTCCATGTAAAAGGAATCAGTAAAGTGCAGATCATATAATCCAATTAAGTTTCTCATCAGGGAAGTCTGTCTGTCTAGTGTCAGGAAAGTCCACGTGAAGTAATCTCGTTAAATTTAAGAGGGGTGGTCAGAATCAAATAAATGTAGTTAGAATAGAATTAGTGGTAGGCCGTCTGCATCATATCTGCATGGGTTCCGGTTTATGCCTTGATCCTGACTCTGTGTCTTTGATCTGGTTTACTTGTGACCTTGATTCCTGTTTGTGAGCTTCCGGTTCAGGCTGTGTGAACAGGTCTCTGCAGGACTAACTGCGGGTGCTTGGACCAGGTCCCTGCACATGGCCAACACAGGGACTGTCGACTTTGGGGGCTGTTGTTCAGGACAGACCATCCAAGCGGGCAGGGACAGTGGTCGGCTGAGACCAGGTCTGCACCATTCTCCACCCATATGTCCTATTTGATTGTGTCTTGTACCCTTTAATAAAGAATTAGTTTGTCTATTCTGTGTCCTTATGTCTTGTCTGCGAACACTTGGGACGTGGACAGAAGGTCTCCTAAACCCCTGAACATGACATTAGGAAACCATCACCATAGTTAGGTGGAGAATCTCTGAAGTCCTTAACAAATAATCTAGTTAGGTCTAGTGTCCAGGGAACCACCATAGGCCCGATTCCTGTTCATAGGAATTCCAGATATGGATTATTTGGTGGTGTAAAAGTGGCACTGATTACCTGATGATGAGCAGGTGATTGTCGGGAAGGAATGCTTCTGTATGAGGACAAGTGATGACATTAGTGATCACTGCTCCCTATACTGTGGAGATCACTGCATGTAACTGTGTGGCCTTAGGTGTAGTATTAGGGAACCTCCACCATAGTCAGGTTTATATCAGAGAATTCCACTATAGTAACATAGTTTATAAGGCCAAAAAAAGCCCTCTGTCCATCCAGTTCAACCTGTTATCCTGCAAGTTGATCCAGAGGAAGGCAAAAAAAAAAACCCTGTGAGGTAGAAGCCAATTTAAGGCAGAGAGTTCCATAGTCTCACTGCTCTTGCAGTAAAGAATCCATAGTCTCACTACAGTTCATAGTCCTCAGCTCTTACAGTAAAGTCCATAGTCTCATGCTCAAGTTAAAGATCCACTGCTCTTACAGTAAAGAGTCCATAGTCTCACTGCTCTTACAGTAAAGAGTCCATAGTCTCACTGCTCTTACAGTAAAGAGTCCATAGTCTCACTGCTCTTACAGTAAAGAGTCCATAGTCTCACTGCTCTTACAGTAAAGAGTCCATAGTCCTCACTGCTCTTACAGTAAAGAGTCCATAGTCTCACTGCTCTTACAGTAAAGAGTCCATAGTCTCACTGCTCTTCAGTAAAGAGTCCATAGTCTCACTGCTCTTACAGTAAAGAGTCATAGTCTCACTGCTCTTACAGTAAAGTCCAAGAGTCCATAGTCTCACTGCTCAGTTCATAGTCTCACTGCTCTTACAGTAAAGAGTCCATAGTCTCACTGCTCTTACAGTAAAGAGTCCATAGTCTCACTGCTTACAGTAAAGAGTCCATAGTCTCACTGCTGTCTTACAGTAAAGAATCCATAGTCTCACTGCTCTTATAGTAAAGAGTCCATAGTCTCACTGCTCTTACAGTAAAGAGTCCATAGTCTCACTGCTCTTACAGTAAGAGAGTCCATAGTCTCACTGCTCTTACAGTAAAGAGTCCATAGTCTCACTGCTCTTATAGTAAAGAGTCCATAGTCTCACTGCTCTTACAGTAAAGAATCCATAGTCTCACTGCTCTTACAGTAAAGAGTCCATAGTCTCACTGCTCTTACAGTAAAGAATCCATAGTCTCAACATAGAGTCCATGTCTCTCTTACAGTAAAGAGTCCATAGTCTCACTGCTCTTACAGTAAAGAGTCCATAGTCTCACTGCTCTTACAGTAAAGAGTCCATAGTCTCACTGCTCTTACAGTAAAGAGTCCATAGTCTCACTGCTCTTGTAGTAAAGAGTCCATAGTCTCACTGCTCTTACAGTAAAGAGTCCATAGTCTCACTGCTCTTACAGTAAAGAGTCCATAGTCTCACTGCTCTTACAGTAAAGAGTCCATAGTCTCACTGCTCTTACAGTAAGAGTCCAAGTCTCACTGTCCAGTAAAGAGCCATAGTCTCACTGCTCTTACAGTAAAGAGTCCATAGTCTCACTGCTCTCTACAGTAAAGAGTCCATAGTCTCACTGCTCTTACGTAGTAAAGAAGTCCATAGTCTCACTGCTCTTACAGTAAAGAGTCCATAGTCTCACTGCTCTTCCAGTAAAGAGTCCATAGTCTCACTGCTCTTCACAGTAAAAGAGTCCATAGTCTCACTGCTCTTCCATAGTCTCACTGCTCTTACAGTAAAGAGTCCATAGTCTCACTGCTCTTACAGTAAAGAGTCCATAGTCTCACTGCTCTTACAGTAAAGAGTCCATAGTCTCACTGCTCTTACAGTAAAGAGTCCATAGTCTCACTGCTCTTACAGTAAAGAGTCCATAGTCCTCACTCTCTTACAGTAAAGAGTCCATAGTCTACTGCTCTTACAGTAAAGAGTCCATAGTCTCACTGCTCTTACAGTAAAGAGTCCATAGTCTCACTGCTCTTTACAGTAAAGAGTCCATAGTCTCACTGCTCTTACAGTAAAGAGTCCATAGTCTCACTGCTCTTACAGTAAAGAGTCCATAGTCTCACTGCTCTTACAGTAAAGAGTCCATAGTCTCACTGCTCTTACAGTAAAGAGTCCATAGTCTCACTGCTCTTACAGTAAAGAGTCCATAGTCTCACTGCTCTTACCAGTAAAGAGTCCATAGTCTCACTGTCTAGTGCTCTTACAGTAAAGAGTCCATAGTCTCACTGCTCTTCCAGTAAAGAGTCCATAGTCTCACTGCTCTTACAGTAAAGAGTCCATAGTCTCACTGCTGCTCTTACAGTAAAGAGTCCATAGTCCTCTCACTGCTCTTACAGTAAAGAGTCCATAGTCTCACTGCTCTTACAGTAAAGAGTCCATAGTCTCACTGCTCTTACAGTAAAGAGTCCATAGTCTCACTGCTCTTACAGTAAAGAGTCCATAGTCTCACTGCTCTTACAGTAAAGAGTCCATAGTCTCACTGCTCTTACAGTAAAGAGTCCATAGTCTCACTGCTCTTACAGTAAAGAGTCCATAGTCTCACTGCTCTTACAGTAAAGAAGTCCATAGTCTCACTGCTCTTACAGTAAAGAGTCCATAGTCTCACTGCTCTTACAGTAAAGAGTCCATAGTCTCACTGCTCTTACAGTAAAGAGTCCATAGTCTCAGTCTTCAGTGTCACTGCTCTTACAGTAAAGAGTCCATAGTCTCACTGCTCTTACAGTAAAGAGTCCATAGTCTCACTGCTCTTACAGTAAAAGAGTCCATAGTCTCACTGCTCTTACAGTAAAGAGTCCATAGTCTCACTGCTCTTACAGTAAAGAGTCCATAGTCTCACTGCTCTTCAGTAAAGATCCATAGTCTCACTGCTCTTACAGTAAGAGTCCTAGTCTCACTGCTCTTAAACCTAGTAAAGAGTCCATAGTCTCACTGCTCTTACAGTAAAGAGTCCATAGTCTCACTGCTCTTACAGTAAAGAGTCCATATGTTCACTGCTCTTACAGTAAAGAGTCCATAGTCTCACTGCTCTTACAGTAAAGAGTCCATTAGTCTCACTGCTCTTCCAGTAAAGAGTCCATAGTCTCACTGCTCTTACAGTAAAGAGTCCATAGTCTCACTGCTCTTCCAGTAAAGAGTCCATAGTCTCACTGCTCTTCCAGTTAAAGATCCTAGGTCTCACTGCCTTCAGTAAAGATCCTAGTCTCCTGCTTTAAGTAAAGAGTCCATAGTCTCACTGCTCTTTACAGTAAAGAAGTCCATAGTCTCACTGCTCTTACAGTAAAGAGTCCATAGTCTCACTGCTCTTACAGTAAAGAGTCCATAGTCTCACTGCTCTTACAGTAAAGAGTCCATAGTCTCTCCACTGCTCTCTTACAGTAAAGAGTCCATAGTCTCACTGCTCTTACAGTAAAGAGTCCATAGTCTCACTGCTCTACAGTAAAGAGTCCATAGTCTCACTGCTCTTACAGTAAAAGAGTCTCACTGTCCATAAAGAGTAGTCTCACTGCTCTTACAGTAAAGAGTCCATAGTCTCACTGCTCTTCCAGTAAAAGAGTCCATAGTCTCACTGCTCTTACAGTAAAGAGTCCATAGTCTCACTGCTCTTACAGTAAAGAGTCCATAGTCTCACTGCTCTTACAGTAAAGAGTCCATAGTCTCACTGCTCTTACAGTAAAGAGTCCATAGTCTCACTGCTCTTACAGTAAAGAGTCCATAGTCTCACTGCTCTTACCATAGTTCACTGCTCTTACCAGTAAAGAGTCCATAGTCTCATGCTCTTACATAAAGAGTCCATAGTCTCACTGCTCTTACAGTTAAAGAGTCCATAGTCTCACTGCTCTTACAGTAAAGAGTCCATAGTCTCACTGCTCTTACAGTAAAGAGTCCATAGTCTCATGCTCTTACAGTAAAGAGTCCATAGTCTCACTGCTCTTACAGTAAAGAGTCCATAGTCTCACTGCTCTTCCAGTAAGAGTCCTAGTCTCACTGCTCTTCAGTAAGGTCCATAGTCTCACTGCTCTTCCAGTAAAGAGTCCATAGTCTCACTGCTCTTCAGTAAAGAGTCCATAGTCTCACTGCTCTTACAGTAAGAGTCCATAGTCTCACTGCTCTTACCAGTAAAGAGTCCATTAGTCTCACTGCTTTACAGTAAAGGGTCCATAGTCTCACTGCTCTTACAGTAAAGAGTCCATAGTCTCACTGCTCTTACAGTAAAGAGTCCATAGTCTCACTGCTCTTACAGTTAAAGAGTCCATAGTCTCACTGCTCTTACAGTAAAGAGTCCATAGTCTCACTGCTCTTACAGTAAAGAGTCCATAGTCTCACTGCTCTTACAGTAAAGAGTCCATAGTCTCACTGCTCTTACAGTAGTCCATAGTCTCACTGCTCTTACAGTAAAGAGTCCATAGTCTCACTGCTCTTACAGTAAAGAGTCCATAGTCTCACTGCTCTTACAGTAAAGAGTCCATAGTCTCACTGCTCTTACAGTAAAGAGTCCATAGTCTCACTGCTCTTACAGTAAAGAGTCCATAGTCTCACTGCTCTTACAGTAAAGAGTCCATAGTCTCACTGCTCTTACAGTAAAGAGAGTCCATAGTCTCACTGCTCTTACAGTAAAGAGTCCATAGTCTCACTGCTCTTACAGTAAAGAGTCCATAGTCTCACTGCTCTTACAGTAAAGAGTCCATAGTCTCCACTGCTCTCTTACAGTAAAGAGTCCATAGTCTCACTGCTCTTACCAGTAAAGAGTCCATAGTCTCACTGCTCTTACAGTAAAGAAGTCCATAGTCTCACTGCTCTTACAGTAAAGAGTCCATATAGTCTCACTGCTCTTACAGTAAAGAGTCCATAGTCTCACTGCTCTTACAGTAAAGAGTCCATAGTCTCACTGCTCTTACAGTAAAGAATCCATAGTCTCACTGCTCTTACAGTAAAGAGTCCATAGTCTCACTGCTCTTACAGTAAAGAGTCCATAGTCTCACTGCTCTTACAGTAAAGAGTCCATAGTCTCACTGCTCTTACAGTAAAGAGTCCATAGTCTCACTGCTCTTACAGTAAAGAGTCCATAGTCTCACTGCTCTACAGTAAAGAGTCCATAGTCTCACTGCTCTTCCAGTAAGAGTCCATAGTCTCACTGCTCTTACAGTAAAGAGTCCATAGTCTCACTGCTCTTACAGTAAAGAGTCCATAGTCTCACTGCTCTTACAGTAAAGAGTCCATAGTTCTCACTGCTCTTCTTACAGTAAAGAGTCCATAGTCTCACTGCTCTTACAGTAAAGAGTCCATAGTCTCACTGCTCTTACAGTAAAGAGTCCATAGTCTCACTCTTAAGTAAAGATCTAGTCTCACTGCTCTTACAGTAAAGAGTCCATAGTCTCACTGCTCTTACAGTAAAGATCCATAGTCTCACTGCTCTTACAGTAAAGAGTCCATAGTCTCACTGCTCTTACAGTAAAGAGTCCATAGTCTCACTGCTCTTACAGTAAAAGAGTCCATAGTCTCACTGCTCTTACAGTAAAGAGTCCATAGTCTCACTGCTCTTACAGTAAAGAGTCCATAGTCTCACTGCTCTTACAGTAAAGAGTCCATAGTCTCACTGCTCTTACCGTAAAGAGTCCATAGCTCACTGCTCTTACAGTAAAGAGTCCATAGTCTCACTGCTCTAAGGTCTCATTTACAGTAAGAGTCCATAGTCTCACTGCTCTTACAGTAAAGAGTCCATAGTCTCACTGCTCTTACAGTAAAGAGTCATAGTCTCACTGCTCTTACAGTAAAGAGTCCATAGTCTCACTGCTCTGCTCTTACAGTAAAGAGTCCATAGTCTCACTGCTCTTACAGTAAAAAGAGTCCATAGTCTCACTGCTCTTACAGTAAAGAGAGTCCATAGTCTCACTGCTCTTACAGTAAAGAGTCCATAGTCTCACTGCTCTTACAGTAAAGAGTCCATAGTCTCACTGCTCTTACAGTAAAGAGTCCATAGTCTCACTGCTCTTACAGTAAAGAGTCCATAGTCTCACTGCTCTTACCAGTAAAGAGTCCATAGTCTCACTGCTCTTTACAGTAAAGAGTCCATAGTCTCTCTGCTCTTACAGTAAAGAGTCCATAGTCTCACTGCTCTTACAGTAAAGAGTCCATAGTCTCACTGCTCTTACAGTAAAGAGTCCATAGTTTCACTGCTCTTACAGTAAAGAGTCCATAGTCTCACTGCTCTTTACAGTAAAGAGTCCATAGTCTCACTGCTCTTCCAGTAAAGAGTCCATAGTCTCACTGCTCTTCCAGTAAAGAGTCCATAGTCTCACTGCTCTTCCAGTAAAGAGTCCTTAGTCTCACTGCTCTTACATTAAAGAGTCCATGTCTCACTGCTCTTACAGTAGAGTCCATAGTCTCACTGCTCTTCCAGTAAAGAGTCCATAGTCTCACTGCTCTTCCAGTAAAGAGTCCATAGTTCTCACTGCTCTTCCAGTTAAAGAGTCCTTAGTCTCACTGCTCTTACAGTAAAGAGTCCATAGTCTCACTGCTCTTACATAAAGAGTCCATAGTCTCACTGCTCTTACAGTAAAGAGTCCATAGTCTCACTGCTCTACCGTAAAGAGTCATAGTCTCACTGCTCTTACAGTAAGAGTCCATAGTCTCACTGCTCTTACAGTAAAAGAGTCCATAGTCTCACTGCTCTTACAGTAAAGAGTCCATAGTCTCACTGCTCTTACAGTAAAGAGTCCATAGTCTCACTGCTCTTACAGTAAAGAGTCCATAGTCTCACTGCTCTTACAGTAAAGAGTCCATAGTCTCACTGCTCTTGCAGTAAAGTCCATAGTCTCACTGCTCTTCCAGTAAAGAGTCCATAGTCTCACTGCTCTTCCAGTAAAGAGTCCTTAGTGTCACTGCTCTTACAGTAAAGAGTCCATAGTTTCACTGCTCTTCCAGTAAAGAGTCCATAGTCTCACTGCTCTTCCAGTAAAGAGTCCATAGTCTCACTGCTCTTCCAGTAAAGAGTCCATAGTCTCACTGCTCTTCCAGTAAAGAGTCCTTAGTCTCACTGCTCTTACAGTAAAGAGTCCATAGTCTCACTGCTCTTACATTAAAGAGTCCATAGTCTCACTGCTCTTACAGTAAAGAGTCCATAGTCTCACTGCTCTTACCGTAAAGAGTCCATAGTCTCACTGCTCTTACAGTAAAGAGTCCATAGTCTCACTGTTCTTACAGTAAAGAGTCCATAGTCTCACTGCTCTTGCAGTAAAGAGTCCATAGTCTCACTGCTCTTACAGTAAAGAATCCTCTTCTATGTTTGTGTACAACCCTTCTTTCCTCCAGACGCAGAGGATGTCCCCTCATCACAGTCACAGTCCTGGGGATAAATAGATGATGGGAGAGATCTCTGTACTGATCTCTGATATATTTATACATAGTTATTACATCTCCCCTCAGTCGTCCGTAATTTTGATAATCTTTCTGGGTACTGTAGTCCACCCATTCCAGTTATTACTTTAGTTGCCCTCCTCTGAACCCTCTCCAGCTCTGCTATGTCTGCCTTGTTCACAGGAGCCCAGAACTGTACACAGTCCTCCATGTGTGGTCTGACTAGTGATGTGTAAAGTGGCAGGACTATGTTTAGAGTCAGGGATGATTAATTCAAGTTCTTTGGAATTGCCCTTCTGTCGGCCTCCTTTGAGAGTCTTGTTGTTTTTGGTTCCTTCTCCCAGGACCAGAACAGTCTGTTTGAAGATTGCCCTGAATAGGCTTTTAATCTTTTAGACAAGAGATCGGACCAGGACTGCGGAGTTCTGCTCGACTGCAATAAGAGATCACATTGATTTGAGAGAAATTCCTCAGAGACGTCCCTCAGTCTCAGTTTTAAGAAGCTCATGACGCACACTTCTCCCACAAGTCTCGCACGTTCCCGATGCCCTGATTCCAACAAACCTCAAATGGTCCATGAGGCTTTTCTTTCCCAACGCTGCGCATGTGCACAGAACAAGTTCTCTTGTCAAAGACATGAAGTTCTTCTTCTCTCACTGACTGCGCCAGGTTCTCCGTGACAACATATCACTACGGATTTTCCCTCATCCTCTGGTTGTTCTATGATCTTGGTGGTTGTGGACCATTTCTCCAAAATGGCTCACTTTGTTCAGGACCGGGCTTCCTACTGCATGTCAAACATGTTTCCATCTGCATGAGGTACCCCAGTGCGTTGTCTCTGACAGAGGATTGTAGTCCTAAGGGCTCATGCACCCGAGCGTGTGCTGGCCGTGCCCGTGCTGCGGGCCACAAGGTACAGGCACTGACTGTGAGGCCACCGCATGCAGATCGCGGACCCATTCACTTGAATGGGGTCCATGATCCGCATTCGAGGGTCTACACCACAAGAAAGTAGTGCTTGCGCTACTTTTTTGCGGTGCGGAGGCACGGCCAGAAACAGCACGTAAGCACACCGCAGTGCTTCCGTGGTGTTCCAATCCATTTCTCCGCTCCGCATCTCCTGGATTGCAGACCCAATGAAGTGAATGGGTCCGCGATCCCTGATGCGGGCTGCACGCGGCCACAGCCGGACAACGTCTGTGTGCATGAGCCCTAATTCTAAAGGTTCCTCTGTAGATTGATGAAGGTCCAGTTGCTGTTCTCCTCTGCACATCTTCTCCTCTGCACATCTTCTCCTCTGCACACATCTTCTCCTCTGCACATCTTCTCCTCTGCACACATCTTCTCCTCTGCGCACATCTTCTCCTTGCACATCTTCTCCTCTGCACACATCTTCTCCTCTGCACATATCTTCTTCTCTCTCTGCACATCTTCTCCTCTGCACATCTTCTCCTCTGCACACATCTTCTCCTCTGCACACATCTTCTCCTCTGCACATCTTCTTCTCTGCACATCTTCTCCTCTGCACATCTTCTCCTCTGCACACATCTTCTCCTCTGCACACATCTTCTTCTCTGCACATCTTCTTCTCTGCACATCTTCTCCTCTGCACATCTTCCTTAGTCCAACAAGCAGGTGGAATGCGTTTAATCTGGTTTTGGAGAATCACCTGCATCATTTTATTTCACTTGTGAAGACGACGGGTGCCTTTGCTTTCTTGGGCCAAATTCTCATACACCAATCAGTCTGATGAGTCTACGGCAGGTCTCCATTTTACATCGTATATGGCCAACATTCAGGGATCCCACTTCTTCCAAAGTACCAGCTGTTGATGCCTCTTCAGAGGGTTTATACAGATCTGGTAGAAAAATGAAATCTCCCATGGTCAAGGTGGCCGCTCGTATGAAAAAGTCTTCTGACCAGAAAATGAAGATCACCACCATCTCCAGGAGATAAGCGTTTGTCTGAAGGTTCCCTCTTAGAAGTTTGCTCGTTGGGTTCTTATGGGGTTTCTTGAGCAAACTGATCCTGTATGCTATCGGTCATGATGTCACCACATACCCAATTAATTCCAAGTGTCTAATCTCAAACCACTGGTTCTCCACCACTAGTAGAGGTGCCTGGTCTCTAATCGCTCTCCTGTGGGTTCTGAAGATGAGTATTAGGTGAACAGCATCATTGATGGTCCTGATGAAAGACTGTCCGTTGGCTACTCCCTGCTCTTGGCTGCCGGAATACTTCCCTCTCCTGTAGCGCGGTCAGGGTCTACTGCCGACATGTCAGTTCAGCTCCCACGCTGTCCCGTCTACTGGTTCCTGCTTCCATAGCGAACTCCACCTGGATCTTAAGAGGCCACAAGCACCCCAGTCTGTCCCCAGCCATTGGTTGTTGTTCCTGGGGTATTTTACAACCCCTGGCAAAAATGATGGAATCTCCAGTCTCTGAGGACGTTCCTTCAGATCACAGACATGAGAAAAAACTAAAGTATCTGAGGACGTTCCTTCAGATCACAGACATGAGAAAAAACTAAAGTCTCTGAGGACGTTCCTTCAGATCACAGACATGAGAAAAAACTAAAGTCTCTGAGGACGTTCCTTCAGATCACAGACAAAAAACTAAAGTATCTGAGGACGTTCCTTCAGATCACAGACATGAGAAAAAACTAAAGTCTCTGAGGACGTTCCTTCAGATCACAGACATGAGAAAAAACTAAAGTCTCTGAGGACGTTCCTTCAGATCACAGACATGAGAAAAAACTAAAGTCTCTGAGGACGTTCCTTCAGATCACAGACAAAAACTAAAGTATCTGAGGACGTTCCTTCAGATCACAGACATGAGAAAAAACTAAAGTCTCTGAGGACGTTCCTTCAGATCACAGACATGAGAAAAAACTAAAGTCTCTGAGGACGTTCCTTCAGATCACAGACATGAGAAAAAACGAAAGTCTCTGAGGACGTTCCTTCAGATCACAGACATGAGAAAAAACTAAAGTCTCTGAGGACGTTCCTTCAGATCACAGACATGAGAAAAACTAAAGTCTCTGAGGACGTTCCTTCAGATCACAGACATGAGAAAAAACTAAAAGTCTCTGAGGACGTTCCTTCAGATCACAGACATGAGAAAAAACTAAAGTCTCTGAGGACGTTCCTTCAGATCACAGACATGAGAAAAACTAAAGTCTCTGAGGACGTTCCTTCAGATCACAGACATGAGAAAAAACTAAAGTCTCTGAGGACGTTCCTTCAGATCACAGACAAAAAACTAAAGTATCTGAGGACGTTCCTTCAGATCACAGACATGAGAAAAAACTAAAGTCTCTGAGGACGTTCCTTCAGATCACAGACATGAGAAAACTAAGTCTCTGAGGACGTTCCTTCAGATCAAGACATGAGAAAAACTCCAGACATGAGAAAAACTAAAAGTCTCTGAGGACGTTCCTTCAGATCACAGACATGAGAAAAAACTAAAGTCTCTGAGGACGTTCCTTCAGATCACAGACATGAGAAAAAACTAAAGTCTCTGAGGACGTTCCTTCAGATCACAGACATGAGAAAAAACTAAAGTCTCTGAGGACGTTCCTTCAGATCACAGACATGAGAAAAACTAAAGTCTCTGAGGACGTTCCTTCAGATCACAGACATGAGAAAAAACTAAAGTCTCTGAGGACGTTCCTTCAGATCACAGACAAAAAACTAAAGTCTCTGAGGACGTTCCTTCAGATCACAGACATGAGAAAAAACTAAAGTCTCTGAGGACGTTCCTTCAGATCACAGACAAAAAACTAAAGGCATTTCAAATGGCAACTTTCTGGCTTTAAGAAATACTAAAAGAAATCAAGAAAAGTAATTGTGGTCGCCAGTAACAGTTACATTATTAGAACAAGCATCGGGAATAAATGATGGAATCACTCAATTCTGAGGAAAAATTATGGAATCATGAAAAACAAACAAAATAAGACTGCAACACAGGACTATGAGGATATATATATATACACATGACTAGGACTTAGTTCACCACCTCTGGCTTTTATAACTGCTTGCAGTCTCTGAGGCATTGACTTAAAGAGGACCTCTCTCCGCTCCTGACATTCCTGTTTTAATAGCCCCATGCATTCCCCACGTACTAACAATTCTGGAGCCTCCATTCTTATGGCTCTATGTTCTGCCATTCCTTTATTATTTGCTTTAGAAGTTATGAATGAATTGCTATTTGCCTTCAGTAAGGGAAGTGACCAGTTGGGGGTGTGTCCCTGCACAGTGTGAACATGGCAGCACTGATTGGATAGAGTCAGACTGTGCAGGGACACACCTCCAACTGGTCACCTCCCCTCTGTTTCTTTACTGAAGGTTTATAGCAATTCATTCATAACTTCTAGTGCAAATAATAAAGGAATGACACAACATACAGACATAAGAATAGAAGCTCCAGAATTGTTATTACATGGGGAATGCATGGAGCTATTAAAACAGGCGTCAGGAGAGGTGAGAGGTCCTCTTTAATGAGTGACAAACAGGACTCTTCATCAATCTGGCTCCAGCTTTCTCTGATTGCTGTTGCAGGTTGGAGCCTTGTCATGGACCATTTTCTTTAACTTCCACCACAGATTTACAATTGGATTGAGATCCGGACTGTTTGCAGGCCATGACGTTGACCTTATGTGTCTCTTTGAACGGCAGCAAACACAAGTCCCATCATCATCACCTTGCCCAATGCAGATTGGAGATTCATCACTGAATATGACTCTCGTCCAGTCATCCACAGTCCACCATTGTAACCTTGTTGTTCTCTCTTTAGGTGTTAGTGATGCTTTCTTTTAGCTTTTCTGTATGTAAATCCCGTTTCCTTTAGGCGGTTTCTTACAGTTCGGTCACAGACGTTGACTCCAGTTTCCTCCCATTTGTTTTCCAGGCATATTGCTGTAAGTTTTCTGTCTTGAGGCTTTGATATCTTCCTTGCTCTACCAGTATGCTTGTCTTTAACCACCTTCCAATGTTGTTTGTACTTGGTCCAGGTCTTAGACACAGCTGACTGTGAACAACCAACATCTTGTGCAGCACTGCCTGATGATTTACCCTCTATAAGAAGTTGGATAATCCTCTCCCTGTTGGAGCCATGATTCCTGTCCGTCCACTTGTTGCTCTCCGAGGTGATCGCTCCTTATTACCTGGATACTAACCAGCAGATTTCATCTGATGCAGGTTATTGTTTGTAATGAACATTTGCAGGGAGATTCCATCATTTTTTCCTCAGAATTGAGTGATTCCATCATTTATTCCCGGTGCTTGTTCTAATAATGTAACTGTTACTGGCACCACAATTATTTTTCTTGATTTCTTTTAGTATTTATTAAAGCCAGAAAGTCACCATTAGAAATGCCTTTAGTTTTTTGTCATGTCTTTGATCTGAAGGAACGTCCTCAGAGACTGGAGATTCCATCATTTTTACCAGGGGTTGTAGGTGTCTTCTCCTGTTGAAGGGTGACTGAGCTCTTAGCTGGCCTCCTGTTATACCCCGCTCCGACTCTGCTGGAGCCTGTGCCGTCTGCCCCCTCGGTGACCTGCCTGCAGAGCCTTCTACAGGGGGATAACAGGTGAAAACCAATGGAAGCAGTAAGGTAATGCCCCCTAGACCCCGAGTCAGTGTCTTGTGAGTCCACACCCCCTACATACTGTAAGTACTTGTATGTGCAGTAACTGCCTGGGGAAGGTCGGTGTCCATCGTCAATAACAGAGCAACATAATAAAGACACCGAGCCCCTGCATCGTCCATCATCAGAGAGCGTTCACACAGCGCGGAAAATAATGCAAGAAAATCTGCAGCATCGAGACCTCCACAGTGTTATCCGGAGGGAAAATGGTTGGTTGTGGATTTTTCTGTGACGTTTTCTACTGTAGAAGAAGGAGATCCGCACCAATCCTTACAGGAGGAGGGATATG
Organism: Rhinella marina; assembly: GCA_900303285.1. NCBI lineage: Eukaryota > Metazoa > Chordata > Amphibia > Anura > Bufonidae > Rhinella > Rhinella marina. The sequence continues at coordinate 4,418 of ONZH01017372.1, read as the reverse complement.
AGGACTACAACTCCCAGCATGTCCAGCCTGTTGTTATGTGATATCAGAGGACATTACAGGAGGAGGTAGAAGAGGAGAGGACTACAACTCCCAGCATGTCCATCCTGTTATTATGTGATATCAGAGGACATTACAGGAGGAGGTAGAAGAGGAAACGACTACAACTCCCAGCATGTCCATCCTGTTATTATGTGATATCAGAGGACATTACAGGAGGAGGTAGAAGAGGAGAGGACTACAACTCCCAGCATGTCCAGCCTGTTATTATGTGATATCAGAGGACATTACAGGAGGAGGTAGAAGAGGAGAGGACTACAACTCCCAGCATGTCCAGCCTGTTATTTTGTGATATCAGAGGACTACAACTCCCAGCATGTCCAGCCTATTATGTGATACCAGAGGACATTACAGGAGGATGTAGAAGAGGACTACAACTCCCAGCATATCAAAAGACATTACAGGAGGAGGTAGAAGAGGAGAGGACTACAACTCCCAGCATGTCCAGCCTGTTATTATGTGATATCAGAGGACTAAAACTCCCAGCATGTCCAGCCTGTTATTATGTGATATTAAAAGACATTACAGGAGGAGGTAGAAGAGGAGAGGACTACAACTCCCAGCATGTCCAGCCTGTTATTATGTGATATCAGAGGACATTACAGGAGGAGGTAGAAGAGGAGAGGACTACAACTCCAGCATGTCCATCCTGTTATTATGTGATATCAGAGGACATTACAGGAGGAGGCTAGAAGAGGAGAGGACTACAACTCCCAGCATGTCCAGCCTGTTATTTTGTGATATCAGAGGACTACAACTCCCAGCATGTCCAGCCTATTATGTGATACCAGAGGACATTACAGGAGGATGTAGAAGAGGACTACAACTCCCAGCATATCAAAAGACATTACAGGAGGAGGTAGAAGAGGAGAGGACTACAACTCCCAGCATGTCCAGCCTGTTATTATGTGATATCAGAGGACTAAAACTCCCAGCATGTCCAGCCTGTTATTATGTGATATTAAAAGACATTACAGGAGGAGGTAGAAGAGGAGAGGACTACAACTCCCAGCATGTCCAGCCTGTTATTATGTGATATCAGAGACATTACAGGAGAGGTAGAAGAGGAGAGGACTACAACTCCCAGCATGTCCAGCCTGTTATTATGTGATATCAGAGGACATTACAGGAGGAGGTAGAAGAGGAGAGGACTACAATCCCAGCATGTCCAGCCTGTTATTTTGTGATATCAGAGGACTACAAACTCCCAGCATGTCCAGCCTATTATGTGATACCAGAGGACATTACAGGAGGATGTAGAAGAGGACTACAACTCCAGCATATCAAAAGACATTACAGGAGGAGGTAGAAGAGGAGAGGACTACAACTCCCAGCATGTCCAGCCTGTTATTATGTGATATCAGAGGACTAAAACTCCCAGCATGTCCAGCCTGTTATTATGTGATATTAAAAGACATTACAGGAGGAGGTAAAAGAGGAGAGGACTGTAACTCCCAGCATGTCTCTCACTGAATCCATCCCCTCGACTTCCTTCTCTTCTGTACAAAGCCCCGCCCTCACACGTGACGTCACCACAGGTTAATGACTATCTTTTCTCTGTGAATCGTTGAGCTCCGCCCCTTCCTGCTCTGATCACATGACGATGACGTCACTGCAGGTCCTTCCGCCTTCTGTCTCCATGGAGAAGCTGCCCCCGGCCGCCATGATGGAGGCTCCCCTCTCAGGTAACAGGAGCTATGGATGGATGTAGTCAGGGCTGACACTGCTGGATGTGCTGGGAGATTCCTGGCGGCTCCGGCCCCTTTCCCCGGGGAGAAATGACATGTGGGGCTTCTGGGAATAGATTTATCCGGAAATCAATGCGGACACCGGGAGGAAGGCCCCTCCATGGGAGCGCTGGGAGGGGTCTTGTCCTCCATGGCAACTCTGCATAGGGGACGTGTCCTCCATGGGAGCGCTTTGTAGGGGGCGTGTCCTCCATGAGAGCTCTGTGTAGGGGGCGTGTCCTCCATGAGAGCTCTGTGTAGGGGGCGTGTCTTCCATGAGAGCTCTGTGTAGGGGCGTGTCCTCCATGAGAGCTCTGTGTAGGGGCGTGTCCTCCATGAGAGCTCTGTGTAGGGGGCGTGTCCTCCATGAGAGCTCTGTGTAGGGGGCGTGTCCTCATGAGAGCTCTGTGTAGGGGGTGTGTCCTCCATGAGAGCTCTGTGTAGGGGGCGTGTCCCATAGGACCTCTGTGGAGGAGGCGTATCCTCCGTGGGAGAGCGTGGAGGAGGCGTGTCTCCGTGGGAGAGCTGAGGAGCGCTTTTCGAGGCGCGTCCTCCGTGGAGCGTTTTCGAGGTGGCGCGTCCTCCGTGGGAGCGCTTTTCGAGGTGGCGCGTCCCCGTGGAGCGCTCGAGGTGGCGCGCGCGTTTCGAGGTGGCGCGTCCTCCGTGGGGGCGGCGTGGAGGTGGCGCCTTCTGTCCGGACTGTTAGTAATGAGACCTCTGATGGGGACATTGCTATTACTGGGGGCACTAATGGGGCGTTACTATTACTGGGGCACTAATGGCTGCTTACTATTACTGGCACTAATGGAGGCGTTACTATTACTGGGGGCACTAATTACTATTACTGGGACTAATGGAGCATTACTATTACTGGGGGCACTAATGGGGCGTACTATTACTGGGGGCACTAATGGGGACGTTACTATTACTGGGGGCACCTTCGTATTACAGTGGCCGGCCGTCCATGTCACCTCCTCTCTGACCCTTTTAACGTGCTTGATTCCCTGGAACTTAGCACATCCCACCATCATGCAGTCCAAGACGTGTGCCTCCCTCTATGGGACTGAGATCTGATATCGGGGGGCGCTCTCCTCCTCTATGGGGGATCGGTCCTGATATCGGGGGGCGCTCTCCTCTCCTCTATGGGGGATCAGTCCTGATACTCTCCCTCCTCTATGGGGATCAGTCCTGATATCGGGGGGCGCTCTCCTCCCTCTATGGGGGATCAGTCCCTGATATCGGGGGCGCTCTCCTCCTCTATGGGGGATCAGTCCTGATATCGGGGGGCGCTCTCCTCCCTCTATGGGGGATCAGTCCTGATATCGGGGGGCGCTCTCCCCCTCTAGGGGGATCAGTCCTGATATCGGGGGGAGCTCTCCTCCCTCTATGGGGGATCAGTCCTGATATCGGGGGCGCTCTCCGTCCCAGTCTATCTCTCCCTCTATGGGGATCAGTCCTGATATCGGGGGCGCTCTCCTCCTATATGGGGGATCAGTCCTGGGGGATCTAGGCTCTCCTCTCCTCTATGGGGGATCAGTCCTGATATCGGGGGCGCTCTCCTCCCTCTATGGGGGATCAGTCCTGATATCGGGGGGCGCTCTCCTCCCTCTATGGAGGATCAGTCCTGATATCGGGGGGCGCTCTCCTCCTCTATGGGGGATCAGTCCTGATATCGGGGGGGCTCTCCTCCTCTATGGAGGATCAGTCCTGATATCGGGGGGCGCTCTCCCCTCTGGGGGATAGTCCTGATATCGGGGGGCGTCCTCCTCTATGGGGAGTCAGTCCTGATATCGGGGGGCGCTCTCCTCCTCTATGGGGGATCAGTCCTGATATCGGGGGGGTGCTCTCCTCCTCTATGGGGATCAGTCCTGATATCGGGGGCGCTCTCCTCCCCTCTATGGGGATCAGTCCTGATATCGGGGGGCGCTCTCCTCCCTCTATGGGGGATAGTCCTGATATCGGGGGCGTCTCCTCCCTCTATGGGGTAGTCCTGATATCGGGGGGGCTCTCCTCCCTCTATGGGGGCTCCTCGCTCTCCTCCTCTATGGGGGATCATGAGGAATCAGTCCTGATATCGGGGGCGCTCTCCTCCCTATGGAGGATCAGTCCTGATATCGGGGGCGCGCTCTCCTCCTCCTCTATGGGGGAATCAGTCCCTGATATCGGGGGGCGCTCTCCTCCTCTATGGGGATCAAGTCCTGATATCGGGGGGCGCTCTCCTCCCTCTATGGGGGATCAGTCCTGATATAGGGGGGCGCTCTCCTCCCTCTATGGGGATCAGTCCTGATATCGGGGGGCGCTCTCCTCCTCTATGGGGATCAGTCCTGATATGGGGGGTGCTCTCCTCCCTCTATGGGGGATCAGTCCTGATAGCTCTCTCCTCCCATGGGGATCAGTCCTGATATCGGGGGCGCTCTCCTCCCTCTATGGGGATCAGTCCTGATATCGGGGGCGCTCTCCTCCCTCTATGGGGAAATCAGTCCTGATATCGGGGCGGGGGATCAGTCCTGATAGGGGGAGTCAGTCCTGATATCGGGGGGCGCTCTCCTCCCTCTATGGGGATCAGTCCTGATATCGGGGGGCGCTCTCCTCCCTCTATGGGGGATCAGTCCCTGATATGGGGGCGCTCTCCTC
>ONZH01017371.1:0-38712 GCA_900303285.1 Rhinella marina | reverse complement strand
GGTATTTGGGACACACAACGTTATACTGCCAAACGCTGCGCAGGTGGTGTTAAGGTCAGGCAAACTTGCGCAATTTTTGCCCCAAAAGAAAAAATATATATTGCAGCCAGATATAACAATAGTCCTTAAAAGGACTTTTGGGTCTTTTAAACAGAACAACTAGCTCTGCCTAGCCAATTTCTATCCCTACACTATCTGTGCCTCCTTGCGCAAACATTATACTGTACATGCAGCGCAGGTAATGTCACCTTGATTAGTGGTAGAGAAAAATGACACCAGATGTCAGGTATTTAGGGTACAGAAACGTTATAATGCACACGTTGCACAGGTGGTGTTAAGGTCAGGCAAACTTGCGCAATTTTTGCCCCAAAAGAAAAAATATATATTGCAGCCAGATATAACAATAGTCCTTAAAAGGACTTTTGGGTCTTTTAAACAGAACAACTAGCCCTGCCTAGCCAAATCCTATACGTACACTATCTGTCCCTCCTTGCATAAACGTTATACAGCAGACGTAGCGCAGGTAATGTCGCCTTGAATAGCAGCAGAAAACATTACACCAGATGTCAGGTATTTGGGACACACAAACATTATACTGCACACGCTGCGCAGGTGGTGTTCAGGTTAGGCAAACTTGTACAATTTTTGCCCCCCGAAAAAAAATAAAATATTGCAGCCAGATATAAAAATAGTCCTTAAAAGAACTTTTGGGTCTTTGAAACAGAAAAACTAGCCCTCCCTAGACAATTTCTATCCCTACAGTATTTGTCCCTCCTTGCAGCAGCTCTCCCTGACTCGTACTGAGCTGAGTCACATGTCACCAGGTGCTATATAGCACCCGATGAAGCGTTCCCGGCCAGCCAATCACTGTAATGCCAGTAGCCATGCTCGCTCAACACTATCCAGCAGTCATTTCTAACATTTAGAAATACGGACTTGCTTTATCTCTGTATTAGTTATCTGCTTATCTGTCTTTACCTTTTTTTTATTTTAGTTTTTTATTCCGGGGCCTTAGAATCAAATACTAATTTTCTGTAGAGTTTCCACAGTAGCAACACAAAATTTCTACCGAATGGTGGATAAGTGTCTGATTACTAGGGACCTCCACACACCTTCTATGTAGGCATACAAAGACATACATTAAAGGGGTTCTCCAAGATTTTGATATTGATGACTTATCCTCAGGACATGATTTCCAGCACCCCTGCTGATCAGCCATTTAAAAATTGAGTGCCATAGCCTTTTCCTAGGTCAGTGACGTTATGTTCATTGGTCACGTGGCCTTTCTGTAGTTTAGTCCCATTCAAATGAATGGGGCTGAGCTGCAATACCAAGCATGGCTGCTGTCCAGTGGATGCTGACAGTCGTGCTCACTGGATCGGCCTCCTCAAACAGCTGGTCGGTAGGGGTGCTGGGTGTCGTACCACTGCTGATCTGATATTGATGACCTATACTACCCTTTAACTATTTACCCCCATTTTATAATGAAAAATACTGTGTGGTACATGGCAGGTTTCACTTACAGAAACAAATCAAAGCTATGTTGATACATGCCAAATGGACACTTTTGACTCTTTTGACATACAGTACACTGGGTGCATGGGAACCAATGGATATGCTTGTTTCCAAACTAATACATTGAACATGAAAGTGGGAACATTGCCTCATCTTGGGGGTGGCAATCTGCCCCCCTCTTCTGGAGAACCCAAGTCATGTTTCAAGGTTCCCTCAGGGGTTGGACAGTTGCTATTATTAGTGATGTGGAGTCAAGGGCGTAACTTCCATAGTGGTAGACCATGCGACTGCTATGGGGTTCAGGGCAAGAGGAAGCCCAGTCTTAGTTGGTATTACCCCCTCTTCTACTAGAGGTGAAAATTTGGTCAGGACTCTACCCTCTAAAGGGACAAGTGGAGAAATGGCCCAAGGGTCATTGAAAAGGGTTTAACAGAAACCCTTCTGTCCTGTGTACGGGGCCTGGTTTTGATCCTTGCTATGGGGCCCTTACTTCTCTATGTACGCTACTGGTGATGAGCGAAGTTATGAATGAAATTCAATTTGGCTGCTTTGACGAATTTCACGAAGAAATTCAATTTGTGATAAATTACTTCATCATGATCGCAACCGCAACCGTGCTCCCTCAGTCATTGAACCCCTCAGATGCCGTGTTCATTGCTGATCGCGGCATCTGAGATTAAAATTAAAGGGATTCTGTCACCTAGTTTAAGCCTATAGAGCTGAGGACATGGGCTGCTAGATGGCCACTAGCCCGTCCACAATATACTTTTCCTATTGCTTTGTGTGTCTTTGTTTAGTAAAAAACGATTTTATTCATATGCTAATTTTGGTTATAAGGAGCCCAAGGGGCGGTTACCAATCTTCCTGGATCCCAGCGTGCCCACTGTGAAGGAGCCCAGCACCGCCCCGCATCCTCTCATCTCCTACTTGCTCCCCCGACTCACGCTTTCAGAAGCCGCCGTAATCTCGCGCAATGCGCGAGTACGCCGCTTGTCAGCGCTAGTAAAACTGTTCCTTCCCTGTGCTGGCATCAGCATCAGGGCAACGAACTGCGCATGCGCGAGATGGCTCGCACGAGATTACAGAGCTCTGAAAGCGTGAAGTCGGGGGAGCAAGGAGGAGATGAGAGGATGCGGGGCGGTGCTGGGCTCCTTCACAGTGGGCACGGCTGGGATCCAGGAAGATTGGTAACCGCCCCTTGGGCTCCTTATAACCAGAATTAGCTATGAATAAAATCGTTTTTTTTACTAAACAAAGACACACACAGCAATAGCAAAAGTATATTGTGGACGGGCTAGTGGCCATCTAGCAGCCCATGTCCTCAGCTCTATAGGCTTAAACTAGGTGACAGAATCCCTTTAAGGCCTTTCAGGGGTTAATTCGCTTTAAAAAATGCTCAAAAATAAAAATCAATTTTTTTTCACGGCCATCTTGATTGAAGACACCGCAAAATGACATCATCACGCTGGTGTCTCTATTCATATATTATGTTTGTGAATAAAGCAGAAATATGTAGATTAACTTTCTGAGCAGATCTCAGTGTGGTAAGGCTATAGTACATATTGATATGATACTCCTAGCACACAGCTCCTGGACTCTGCCCTTTTGGGCTCTAACCTCAGCCTGCTGTCTAGTCCTGTCAGTCAAGGGGACTGTGCAGAACATAGGAGGTGTTACAGAGCAGTGCTCAAACTATTCAGCCCCGCCTCTTGGTGCTCGAACTTCTCATTTGCATATGAATAAAAACACAGATTTATCTGCAGCTGTTTATCATACAGACAAAAGAAAGGTATTGTTTTATTCAGCATGATGAGCCCTACCAGCCAGTATGTCTAGTTTAATAGGTTTGATCCTGGTGACAGAGCCTCTTTGAATACTGTTATCGGGCTTTAGCATTATTTATCTGCACTGACTGGTAGTGCACTAGAGAAGAAGCTGGGTTGGATGACTTTTGCGGCTTCTGCATGGACTGTCCAGTGTTCATGTCACAAGTGGCACCGTCACACAATATATATTTGCAATAAGCAGCAAAATTGTTGCTGTGCCTATTAGAAAATGAAGTAAAAAAGAATATTACGGCACTGTATACTTGACACTCTTGCTGGCACGTATACTTGATTATCACAAAAAAAGAAAAGGTAAAGCTGAAAAAAGTCACATTAAGATGACTGTGAGAATTCCTGGAGTCAACAGGCGTAGTGGTCCATAGAGCAAAAAGCAATTATTTGCATTCATGACATTAACAGAAACCATAGTGACACCCGGTACATTGTAGGTAATCATCGTCACCTTTGTCTTAGGCAGATGTGAATGCCAGCAGCAAACAGACCTTCTTAATCAGCAGCCCTGATAGCCACTTACTCCATGTCTATCCCCCAAGTGCAACATTGACATTTAGATCGGTGCAATTAAAGCTATACAAAGTAGAACGTAATGCTGGCGGCAAAGTCCCTGGGCGAACGCACGTCAAACAGTGAACGTCAAGACGCCATTGTAACTCATAGCAAAACATGTGCTAATAACAGATTTGTAATTAATTGAGAAGGGAGCTGTCTCCACCCATTCTCATGCAATAAGCCGTAAAAAAAAAAGTACCTCTCTGGGGGCGCACAGTTTTCAAATATACAATCACAGGAATTGACGCATCTCTAGAGTTGATGCAAAGTGAGAGGGTGATGCAATGCTTCAGTTTTAGGAGCTCATCTAATTATTTAGTGAGGAACCGCATAGGGTTAAATTTAAACCATGTGGACCTGGTAAAAAAAAAAGAAATAAAAAATTAGATATGGTAAAATGATGATATTACCCCTATTCACTGCCATAATTCTACTGGTATCTTGATTGCAGTGATGGCCATCAGCATCAAAACCTTTCCTGTAGGCTCCATATCTTCACCTCCCACAGGCAGTATAATGTCCTGGTAGTGAAGTAGGAGACAAGCAAATAAGGACCACAAGTAGCAGCACACTGCTTTTTGCACAAAGACACACAACAACACTGGAAACATAATGAATAGTGTTGAGCGAATCGAAGAATCCGAAGTGGAATTTGATCCGAAACTTAGGGAAAATTAGATTCGCCATGAATCCAAATTTTCTTTCGCTGTGGTAACAAATACATTTTTTCTAAAATGGCTGCTGCATGTGTTACAAAGTTAAAGTAAGAAGCCCAGGAATGCGATATGACCCATAATGTTGTACAGTCAGCCAGTCCTTGTATAGCCATCCCCTGTGATGTCACAGCCCTATAAAAGCCTCATCCGGTGCGGTCTCTGCCATTTCACTGTGAGCTGAATTTAGGAAGAAACGTGGCAAGCGCTAGGGACAGTATTGCAGAAAATTGCAGAAGGGAGACTGTAGGGATAGTGCAGGGAGATTATAGGGAGAGACTTTTGAGAGGGGACACTGCAGATTGAGTGTAATCGCCGTGTGCATCTTGTTAAACTGCTGCATTCACAGTTAATCTGTTATTTTACACATAGGCTTACTATGACTCAGTATTAGTGGGGTTTAATATACAATATCACCGCTTTTATCTTATTCAACTGCTGACTCATCTGTTTTTGTACACATAGACTTACTGTGCTTCAGACTCAGTATTAGGGGGGTTTAATATACAATATCTTTTATCTTGTTTAACTACTGCCATATTCTTTATTAGGGCGGGTTCGCATTAGCATTAGAAATTCCGTTATAGCGTTCTGTTATAACAGGGTTATAATGTAATATAACTGAATTTTACAACGGAATGCAAAGAGGTAGCCTTTAGGAGGCATTCCGTTTTGCTCTGTACTAATACATTTCTATGGGCACAATTAATGGTTCCATTTTTTTCCGTTATGCAAGACGGAAAAAAAAGTCCTGTCGACAAAGTGGTTGCCCCATTACGACAACTTGTCCCCGAACCACATGGTAGATGAACAGTGGCCCTCGTTTCCCCAGCAGTGGCCATGCATGCACACTGCCACTCCAGCCAGCTCTCTGTGGCTGTTGGAAATAGCTGAGTGCTTGTAGAGTTGAATTTTTGTGGCAGACACTCAAGTGTATATGGTGCTCCATTTAAACAGGGAACGCAGACCTCTTTTCTCATGATAGACGAGGGCCCAAACATTTGGACCCCTGCTGATCAGACACGTATCCCCTATGCTGTGGATAAGGGATAAGTTGTTGTTATGGGACAACCCCTTTAAGAAAACTCTTTCAAAACAAAACCAATGTCTGCTGCAGGGCATAGGAATTGGCCAACATGGCCTTACCCAGAGATAATACCGTCTTTCAACTAATGATCAACTGCTGTCTTCGAGGGAAGCCAAGTTTGTCCATATACTTTTCCTATACTGAGATCAACAGCCATCCATGTAATGCAGAATGCCCCCGTGATAGCCATATGCCCTGAAAGGTTACATGGTTAGGGGTTGTCCTTAAGAGAAAAGCCCTTTAAATGATGACTGACCTGTTGATAGATAATTTTTATGAGTCAAGTTTTTTTTACAGGTCACAATCTAGTTTTAGGATTGATGTCCAGAGGAGATGGAATGATGCCAATTTTCCCAGTTGAGGCTGATGAGTTAATCAAGTGTTTCCCACTGATCTATCTTGGCTATAATGGTTTTAGAGGCCTAGTTTGCCTCTCAAAATCCAATACTAAATCTATGGTGTATTCCTGACCTTACTGTAAAAGTTTTCTGGTTTTCTAGTAATATCTGTAAAGATGCAAAAACAAAAAGTTGACCTTTGTGATATCCATTTGCCCTGAAAGGTGAAATGGTTAAGGGTTGTCCTTAAGAGAAAAGCCCTTTAAATGAAGACTGATCTGTTGCTGGATCTTTTTTATCAAGTGTTTTTTTACAGGTCACAATCTAGTTTTCGCATTGATGTCCATGGGGGACGGACTGATGACAATTTTCCTGGTTCAGGCTGATGAGTTAATCAAGTGTTTTCCACTGATCTATCTTGGCTGTAATGGTTTAGAGGCCTAGTTTGCCCCTAAAAAATCCAATACTAAATATATGGTGTATTCCTGACCTTACTGTAAGAGTTTTCTGGTTTTCTAGTAATATCTGTGAAGATGCAAAAACAAAAAGTTGACCTTTGTGATATGAAAACATTTCCCTCTTCAATTCCATCTGACAAAACATTTTCCTGGCCAGGTTACTTAGGTTGTCAGTGTTATTTTGAGCACACTGACTTCAGATTCCTAAAGTTCTTTTCATCTTGGCGCATATGAAAGGGCAAGTAAAACTTTTTCGTCTTCCTGCTGCCGGCCATGTTGCCTCCAGCAAATACTTTTTCTTCTGCTTCGAAAAGGTCAAAGAAAAGTGAGGTGGGGGCGGCAGAGAGCTCTTCTTACATTAGATGAAGTCTGCAGGTGGAAATTGCTGACGGGGCATCTAACTTAACTTGAGAGTTTATATATGTTTAATAGAAGCAATTTAGCAGGCGGAGAACGAGGCGATAAAATGGGAAATTTCAGCAGGTTCATGGAAATTTCGTTCCTATTTCCTTTCCGCGTAATGAGACTCTACATATTTTGAGAACAGATCTTCCTCGCTCCCTAATTACACAAGCCAGATATGCCTGTCTTTCTCGAAAGCTGAATTATACACCAGTTTCATCTGGCAATCAAAGTGGCTTTCGAGTCTAATTATTGATACTCTCCATCTGATCCGCAGTGCACTGGCTACAGATGCTCGATCTTGCAGAAATTTAATCGCGGTCCTCTCTTTTGATGTAGGAGATGAGGATATCATAATTATTGTAATAAGGACTGAGTTGATATTTCTCAATAAAAATCATTTTGTTACATCTAAGAAAAAAGTGATCTGGTTAGAATAAGAGTTTGCATTGCTTTCATACTGCGCTATTACAAAAGTCATAAGAGTTTATTCGTATTCAACTAGAAGATAATGGAGGGTGTGAAGGTCATTCGCTCAAAGAAAGGAGAAGTCTACTATCAAGATACTTTTATTCTTCTTTCATAAAATGCTGGATTATACTGCAAGGAAGAGTTTGCTTGGACCCAACATCTAAATAGGTTTTTATACCAAGCTCCAAATCCCCTGAATAGACATAGAATTAAAAGATAACATGCTGGCTTCCTACTGCCTCCCCTAGAGGGAGCTCATTGTACACTGTTATACATGGCAGCACATGGTTAGTCATTGGCTAACCCTAGTGATGCCCGTAGGCAATGGTGGCCATTACGGCAGTGGGTATAGAACCATTGTCAACCAACAGATTTGGCTTAGAGATAATCCTAAGGGCGTTATCCTGCCAGTCCCCTGGTATTCACACTTTAACCCTTATACAGATTTTGCTGCAGGGGAACCACCAGTAGTCTGTGTGGTTGACAGCTGATCCAACGGGGTCAGAAAAACCAGTGTAGGGTACTGAGGGGTCAGGCAGAATCGTAGTTAAAGGGGTTCTCCGAGTTATAAATATTGATGACCTATCCTCAGGATAGGTCATCAATATCAGATCGGCAGGGGTCGGACACCCGGCACCTAGTGGTTAGTAGGTGTAATTACACCTCACTGCCCCATTCATTTCTATGAATAGAATCGCTTCCATAGACTTGTATGGGAGCGATTCTTCCCATAGAAATGAATGGGGCAGTGAGGTGTAATTACACCTACTCACCACTACCCCCGAGTCGGCCAGCATGTAAACACTGAAGAGGAGGCAGCGCTGATAAGGCGCGAGGCTCCTCTTCAAACAGCTGATCGGCGGGGGTGCCGGGTGTCCGACCCCTGCCGATCTGATATTGATGACCTATCCTGAGGATAGATCATCAATATATATATCTCGGAGAACCCCTTTAAGGACAGGCCAGGTCAGGACTGGGGGAGTACATGCAATGGAATCGGTCCAGAGGTCGGGGTAGGTAGAGTAGTATCAATACAGAGGTCAGGCACAGGTCAGTTCAGGCAGCAGAGGGTCAGAGTACAGTAAACTAGCAGAGATCTGTACCGGTGAAATGACAGGATACAACACACCTTGCAAGAACTTAGCAAACTAAAGAAGCTAATTCCTCGGGCACCCTCCCATAGGAGAAGGTCCTGAAGAAACCCATTGTTGCCTGGTGAAGATTAGGGTGTGTGGGTGCTGGTCCCTCAGGGGTCGGAGAAAGTGAGCCTGTGGGCCCTACGGGCAGCCATGGAGAGGCCTTGTCAGCAAGCAGGCTGCAGCCTGTGTGGAGAGCCAAAGCAGACCTTATGGCTGGACCCGCCAGAAAGAAAGCAGAGGGAAGCAGATCCAGGCCACCAGGAAAGGTGGGAGAGCAACATTATTTTTTTTAATCTATGGGGGAGATTTATTATAACTAATGTTTTACGCAACAGTTTTGTAAAATGTGACAAATTTACTAAGAGCCCATGCATTTTAATAAATTTTGCCCATAAAGTTTTAATATATGCAAATGAGCCTGTAGGGGAAATAGGGGCATTGCCTTTACACCTAGTTGCCCTACTCTCTATGCACCCTCTCCACTTTGACAGGGCCAGGGAGACATTATCAGATTTACACTACCTGGCCCGATCAAAGTGCAGAAGAGGCAGTTGCACAGAAAGCAGAGCCTCTAGGTGTAACGGCAACGCCCTCGTTGCTCCTAGAGGCTCATTTGCATATAATAAAACATCATTTTTCTCAGCAATGCAGGCACATATGAACATGGGACCAACACAGATACCTTCAGCTGCCAAAAGCACATACAGCAGGTCAGCCAGTGTAATAGGAACAAATCTGCTGACAGATGCCCTTTTAGCATGGCATAAAATAATAGAAAACACTTGCACAAAGTTAATTGTGCAGCTCATATCACCTGTTCTTAGGGTTAGCCAACAGTGGTGAAAAAGTCCACGACAGATGACTCTTTTATTGAACACTTGGCCACATTATATCCATAACATTTGAAAACAAATGTTAAAAATGGTCAAAATTGTCCATTTCAGTCAACTTTCAACTCATGTGTTTGGACAGCTTTAGACGTTGGGATATAATAAGCTCCTGTTTAAAGATCCATTGGGTTCTGCTTCTAAGGCTACTTTCACACTAGAGTTTTTCCTGAATGCAGCAGGACTCCGTTACTGATAATACAACCATCTGCATCTGTTATGAATGGATCCGGTTGTATTAGCTTTAACATAGCCAAGACAAATCCGTCAAGAACGCCATTGAAAGTCAGTGGGGGGCGGATCTGTTTTCTATTATGTCAAATAATATCAGAGTTAAACGGATCCATCCCCATTGACTTGCATTGTGGGTCATGACGGATCCGTCTTTCTCCGCATCCCATGACGGAAAGAAAACCGCAGCTTGCTGCTGTCCGGTATGAGAACACAACCAAACGGAACGGAAGGCATTCTGGTGCACTCCATTCTGTTCAGTTAGGGGACAAAACTGAAGTGTTTTTCTCCAGTATTGAGAGCGGAAAATAGAAACACTAGTGTGAAAGTAGCCTAGAGTTGGTATCTTTTTTTGCTGATATTAACCTAAAGGTCGTAGTTGTGATTACTAGTGTTGAGCGAGCACCTGGGTGCTCGTATGCTCTGACCAAGCACTAGGGGGTGCTCGAGTGCACGGCCGAGCACCCGAGCATAATGTAAGTCAATGGGACTAAACCAGGCACCCCCTGCTTGGAAGTGCCTGGTTTAAAAAGGTCCCCCAAATAAAAAAAAAGGCCCCAAATCTTCCAATAGCCTTTAAAAGGGCTTTTACTTGTTTTTAAAATAAATTCTATCCCTGCCTAGCCATTTCTGTCCCTACACTGTCTGTCCCTCCTTGCGGTGGCTCTCCCTGACTAACACTGGCTGGGAAGGCGTCATTGGGTGCTATATAGAACCCGATGACACGTTCCCGGCCAGCCAATCAGTGTAATGCCAGTAGCTAAGATGGCTACTGGCATTACACTGAATGCCATTCCTCCCCGCACGCTAATTAATTACCGTGCGGCGAGGGGGCCTCGAGCATGGCGCTCGAGTACACCTGGTCTTCGGCCGAACACCGAGTGGACCCGAGCGCCAGCATGCTTGGCCGAACAGCGAGTTCGGCCGAGCATGCTCACTCATCACTAGTGATTACATGTCAGCCACCGATAGGGCCAAGGCTTCCTGCAAACTTCCAGCTATGAAAAGCAATTGAATTAAATGACTTTCCACCATCTCGCAACGGAAAAATGAATCCAGTTAAGAGTTGTTAATACTCCCTCCCTTGCTGGTCGTTAAGCAAATGCTTCCACCGCCACAGTAAATGCAGTTCTTTAGTTAGTGCCTCTTAATAAATAAGATAAATCTCACATTTAAGTGGCGAGCTGTACATTAGCATCACATTATAAAACTGCCTTTATTGTCTCAAAACACGTTATCATCTCAAACAGCCGGAAAAGTGTCTCCTGAAAAGAATTTAATAGTCGCAACTGCTATTTCTAAATACATCGAACCAACTTAATAGTCAAGATTTGGCTGTTCTCCTCCTGATTTTACATATTTCACATGTCAGTAGACTGAAGGGAGAGATTTCGCTGTCAATTTCCTTTCGTGAGCATCAGGGACAATATGGAGAGCAAGTGATACAAGAGTTTGGTTTAACACGGAGTAATTGGATTATTCTGCAGGAGCAGAGTTTTGTAAGAGCAACAGGGAATACATGGATCCAAAAGAAGACATCAAAGAAATGCAGCACATTCCAAGCAAAGAGATTGTAGGGATCGTGGGAATGCGTGGGATCTCAGTCTGATGACAAACTTCAGATTTCTACCCTCTACCCTAGTTGGTTTTGAAATGCCAAGTGATCAACAAAAATATCATCTAGATTAGCCTGAAATTTACTTCAAGGGATATTGCACTTCAGGTTATTGAAGGGTATATGTACTTAAAGTTATTTCCACATGGTATTGTAATACTTGTAGATAGGGACAGACACGGACAGTGATTCTTGCCTGGAACCCAGCCCATTTTCCCTACCTACTTGCAGTTCAAGCCCTAGGTAGCAAGACCGCAACTGGTCAACATTCCCTATGCTACTAAGGTTCAGAGACAGACAAACACCCAGTGGCATGCCTAGGGTGTTTTGCACCCGGGGAGGGTCCTTTCTCTCGCACCCTCCGAATATGTTAAAAAATTGTACCCCCTCACAGTAGTATTGCCCTCATTGTACAAACTTCACGGTAATTTTGTACAGATGTGTGCCCCCTCACAGTAGTTATACCCACATTGTGCCCTCTCACAGTAGTTATGCCCACATTGTGCTCCCTCACACTTGTAATGCCCTCTTTGTGCCCCTTAACAGTAATAATCCCCATTGTGCCCTCTTTATAGTAATAATGCCCACTGTGCCCCCTTCACAATAATAATGCCCACTGTGCCCCCTTCACAGTAATAATGCCCCCTGTGCCCCCTCCAGAGTAATAATGCCCACTGTGCCCCCTCCAAAGTAATAATGCCCACTGTGCCCCCTTCACAGTAATAATGCCCACTGTTCCCGTTCACAGTAATAATGTCCCCTGTGCCCCCTCCAGAGTAATAATGCCCTCTGTGCCCCCTCCAGAGTAGTAATGCCCCCTGTGCCCCCTCCAGAGTAGTAATGCACTCTGTGCCCCCTCCAGAGTAGAATTGCCCTCTGTGCCCCCTCCAGAGTAGTAATGCCCCCTGGTGCCCCCTCCAGAGTATGAATGTCCCCTGTGCCCCCTCCAGAGTAGTAATGCCCCCTCTGTATTAAAAAAAAACACAAAAAAACACAGCAGCTACTCACCTTGTCCCGTTCCTGAAGTCCTCTCTTCTCTGCAGGCACAGGTCACTCTGCAGCAATGTGTGGGCGGAGCTTATGAAGATTTACAGGCTGCAGGCTCCGCCCACACATTCCAGCAGTGCGATACGTGCCTGCAGCCTGAATGGTGGAGTGGGGAGAAGTCTCTCTGCTTCACCATTCAAAGCACTGCGGGCCTGAGGGACAGGGGGAGCACGGGAAGGTGAGTGACAGGACCCAGCTCCCTGCAGTCCAGCAATGAGCGCTTCCATCTGTATTGATGGAAGCGCTCATTGCTTCTGGCAACCCCTGAGAGCTGGCATCCGGGGCGGACCTCACCCCTCACCCCCACCTTAGTACGCCACTACAAACACCAAGAGAAAAAAACAACACAAAGGGATAGTTGTACGAAAATGGGTCAGAACCAGGTGGACAAGGCAGTACAAAAATGAGAGAGAGAAAGTAGTCAAAAGACAAGCCGAGGTCAAAAGCACAAACAAATCCAAACGAATACAAGAACCAGGCTATCACTGGAACCAGTGTATGGCCAGAAAGAGGTTTAAAGAGGGCACCTAGTCCCAGGATCACAACCTGATAGATCATGACTCCGCTCTCCATTAGTCAGAAACAGTAGCACACAGGAATAGAGCAGCTGAGCAATCATCTCACTACTAGTCTCCTCCAGCACTTGCCTGCTGTAGGGAGAAAGAGCATTGCATCCTGTTACTAAGGATGCTGTCATGTCACAAGGGGGTGTGACACTGGAGCCCGGACAGGTAAGTTCAGGACAGGTATACTTTTTATTTTGGGAGCGTGTGCGTGATAGATGGCACTGTACAGTACTGTATGCTTATACAGTGACATCCTTCAGAGATATTCAGCAGGAGATCCTCCCAATGTATACCTCCATTGCACACTGCAAGAGACATGTCTGGGCAAATACCACCAAGCATTAGAATGAAAGGGCCACCCTTATCCAAAGGCCATCAATGTTATGTCCCGGAACACCCCAAAGTACCAACATAACCAAAAATTCATAGTTTTTCCAGTATAATGCAGATTTTGAAGTAGTTCAATTTAGAGATAAAGGAATTTATTAAAATTTGTTTGGGGTTCAATTCGTCTGAATGAACCATGTTATCAGATTAAGGTAGGAATCAATTGTACCCAAATTGACAGTGCATTAAATGCCTGAAAAAGCTCACTCTCTCTGTCCCTCTCTACATCTTTTTCTCTCCCTCTTCCTTTCTCTCTCTTCTCAAATTTCAAGAAACTGTGACTCTATTTAAAAATATTGTGTTAAATTTTGATTCTTAAAGGCTATATACACCTTTTTAATTATTGCATTGTACTCATTTTGAGCTCAAAATCATTTTTTTAAATTGGTCTTTATTAAAAATCCCCTGTGTTTGTGCAGCTTTGAGTTTCTCTAGTAGCAGCATCTGAATTTTCACTGTGTTCTATCAGGCAGTTCAGCTGACGGCTTCTTATCTTTAATCTCTGACCTCCTAAATACTCATTCTAGCTCAATTCTTATATTACTAATAAGAATTTGGCTTAAATTAGTGTTTATAACATTTTAGTAATTTAGAGTTAAATACTTGCTGGCTTACATTTAGACCATTCTCCTTGGTATCACAGATCAGCCCCATTTACTTCAATAGAGCTGAGCTGCGCCTTGGCCATGTGACTTCATATGGCCTAAGCAAAGCTGCAGGAAGTTAGCGGAGCTACTGGTGCCTTCTGAAAATCCTGATTGACAGGGGTCCCTGGTGTCACACTCCCACCAATCAGATACAGATGATTTATACTAAGGATACAGTAGGCCAGGCGTTAAAATATCTTGGAAAATCCCTTTAACAAGCTAATTTGTGGTTACTTGAAATTCTACTGCAATGGAGTAAAACATGGAATGTTTTATTAATATTCTCCTCTGATTTAATTATCGATTGAAGAAAGCAGATGTTTGCATATTAATAATACAATACTTCGTTAAGTAGAGTTTTTCTTTCACTGAGCTGAAATATATATCTTAGTGGAACTTAAAGATTGTTCACCAAAGTTTTCACAGAAATACACACTTATGTGGATATAATAATGACCCTAAACTTTGGACAACTTTTGCCTAAAACAAGGATTTTTTAAAGGTTTAAGGCCTCTTTCACACCAGCGTCACGGATTCAGTCCGGATGCGTTCAGGGTGCATTCCGGAAAACTTGCCCCAATCCGCACGTAATCGCAGTCAGTTTTGACTGCGATTGCGTATGTTCGTTCAGTTTTTTCCGCGCGGGTGCGATGCGTTTGGATGCGTTTTTCACGCGCGTGATAAAAAACTGAATGTTTACAAACAACATCTCTTAGCAACCATCAGTGAATCACTTGCGTGCGGATGCAATGCATGATTGACGCAGACCCATTCATTTCAATGCGGCCAGGGCTGCGTGAAAAACGCAGAATATAGAACATGCTGCGATTTTCACGCAATGGCAAACTGATGCGTGAAAAACATCGCTCATGTGAAAAGACCCATTGAAATGAATGAGTAAGGATTCAGTGCGGGTGCAATGCGTTCGCATCACACATTGCACCCGTGTGGAAATCTCGTCCGTGTGAAAGGGGCCTAAATGGTTAATAACCTTTCAACAAACTTAGCATAAATCAATATTACAGATGAATATAATAAACTTTGTAATATACCTTATTCATAGAAAAATGCCTCTTTCTCTACTAAACACGTCTGTTTGGTTTTAGACCATTAAACTTATTAAGAGGCCGGACAACCCTTTTAATTTTCTTGCTTTCCATCTTTTCCTGGTAGAGGTCCGACACCCAACGGAATTTTGGATTTTTCATTTAGTTGGTGTCAAGAAATGGATAAGATAATAATAATCTACACGATAAGATAAATAATCTACAGATTGTTGATAGTTCTATCCAGTTCCTGAATCCATGTAATTAGGTCACATAGATGACAAGTATGTGTCAGAAAGCTGCAGCACTGTTGTAAATGAAGTCTTGTCAAAAATCACATGACATGACATGTCACAGGTCATTAAAGGGGTTTTCCAGTTCCATTCTTTAAAATAATCATTTGTGTAGGTATCTGTAATTTTATAACATATTTCTTTTACCTTGATTGTTTCCCCCTTTGTAGTGCCCAGTATGTATTAATGCTCCCCTTTGTAGTGACCCCACTATTTAGTATGCCCCCCTCTATAGTACCCCAGTATTTAGAATAGTCCTCTCTGTAGTGCCCCTAGTATTTACCATAGCCATTCACTTCTGTAGTGCCCTCAGTATTTAGCATTACCCCCTGTAGTGCCCTCAGTATTTAGCATTCCCCCTGTAGTGCCCCTAGTATTTAGCATCCTTCCTCTATAGTGCCCTCTGCATTTAGCACTCCCTCACTAGATTCCTCAGTATTTAGCATCCCCTCCCCCTGTAGTGCCCCCAGTAGTGCCATGAAAAAAAAAATATTATACTCTCCTCACTCCAGCTTCAGGCTTCTGTCTGCGTTGCGGGCCCACAGGCTTTCTCTCCTGGCCTGTAGCCTGAGTTTACCGTGTCCTGGCGCAGGCAGTTGCGATGACATTGTTGCCTCTTATGTTGAAGCAATGATGTCATCACATTCGTGTGCGCCAGGATGCAGGTGGACGTGTCAACTTCATTGTGCCGCCTAAGTCCAAGCCCAGGAGGTCGCATTGATGTTATCTCAACCACCTGCTCCATTATACTGCCTCAAAGGCTTCAGGCCTATGAGAGTAAATTGCACTGATGGGAGCCATAGGCTCCTGTGCCCTGCCATGAACTGCCGCCCCCTCAGAGGTCAACCACCACCTGAAACAAGATGCTCAACTCGCCTCATGGCAGATGCGGCCCTGGAATAGGGTCCTTTTAGATATATGAGCTAGGAACACATGTTCACACAGTGGCAGGCAGCAGCAAGGTGACTGATGATGGTGGCCCCTGTAGGGGCATTGTGAAGGTGGGTCGCTGGAGAAAGAGGACACTAGTTGGCCTGCCTCTGTGCCTAGAAGTCATCTGAGCCACCAGATGTGTTTATAATAATAATAAACTGAGTAGTTTGTTAAATAAAGTAGTTTTTTATATGGACTCACAGGCTGGTTCAGATGCCCTAAGCTGCCTGTCTGTATGTAGTGCAGTCAGGTGGGGGATTAGAGACCTACCCTGGCTCATGGGACCATTGAGGAATTCTTCTGCTCCCCTGTGGTCAGTACAATCCTGATGCTATGCACTAACACTATCCACTGCTGTCTGCCATGCTGTGCTCAGACCAGCATAGCGTCGTACACTCTCAGCACTGTGTGAAGTTGTGGCTTAGATACTACTTTGCCATTGACTCCAGACCTTTGCACCTCTCGGGGCACATAGAGGTGTTTCTGTCCTGTGTGTTGATCATGATTATGAAATCGTGAAAGGGGTTGGTACCATGACAAGCATTTTTCAAACTACCACCCGGATCTGAATTTTTTTGTAATTGCATATAATTAACAATGTAATATAGCCTTGTACCTATATAGCGCCACCAGTTGTTGGTTCTTCTCCTTATTTATTAATCCACTTTGATGAGGTGGACGCACATGCTCAGTTCCATCCTTCAGTTGCCACCAGTTGTATTACTGTTTGAGGCTGTGAAAGGTATGAGGAGAGAGCTGAAGTGGAAAGGACACGCCCCCTGAACTGTAATAGGGAGAGAGCTGCAGCAGAAAGGACATACTCCTGAACTGTGATAGGGCAACAGTTGCAGCAGCAATAACACCCCCTTTGAGCTATGATAAGGAGAGAGCTGCAGAAGAAAGAACATACCTCCTTGAGGTGTCATAGATAAAGAGTTGCAGAAGAACGAAAACACCCCTGAACTGTCATAGGGAAAGATCTGCAGCAGAAATGACACCCTCCCCCCTTTAGCTGCAATATGGAGAGAGCTGCAGTAGAGGACACGCCACTGAACTGTAATAAGGAAAGAGTTGCAGTAGAATTGATATCCCCCTCGAGCTGTGTTAGGGAGAGAGCTGCAGAAGAAAGGACACCCCCCATTGAGGTGTGATAGGTAGAGCTGCAGCAGGAGGGACTCACCCCTGAACTGTAATAGAGAAAGAGCTACATCAGAGAGCATGAAACCCCTTGAGCTATAATAGGGAGAGAGCTGCAGGAGAGGGGGCTCAGCCCCTTAAGCTGTGATAGGGAGAGAGCTGCAGCAGAAAGGACACATCCCTGGACTGCCAGCTGGAAATAAATCTAGCAGAAAAAATGTAGGAATAAATGGGGAGATCTCAGGATCCATGTGAGGTACAGGGCTGGTTCTAGCTTCATTAGAAAGATATGGACATGTACTATATGATGCCTGATTCTGATCTGTTTCATTAATCATGGGATCCATTTAAACAGATGTCCGTTATGACATCTGCTGTCAAGTCACCAAGACCTCAGTGGTATGTGACACATGAAATCTCACCTCTAACCCTCTCTGCGCCAGCATTCTGCAGTATAATACAGTGCTTTAGGAGTGATTTAGGTCCTTACAATGTGCCGCCATTGTTTGCTACAATATAATTCTGTGTATTTGTTGTGAGCTTATTTATGAGAGGAGAATTTCGGGAACAACAGCGTACACAAAGGAGGAAAGTGCAGGAATGCGCATGAAAAGGGGCGATTACAGTCAATTATATTTGCTCCCTATTGTGTTACACAACCAGTTCTGTTTATATTCAATGCATTCGCAAAGTACCGGTGTAGAAATGAATGGGATCTACCGTGGGTATCTGAGCCTATGTATTAATTATGTAGCAGAACAGAGTACAGAGTAATAAAGACATTTTCAGTAGGTGTACGTGCTGTACAGCGGCGATCATCACTAAATACCCTTCTACATTAGTGAATGATTGGCCGAAGGAATGTTTGTACAAGTGGTCCGGGGATAATGAGCAATGCCACTGATTGCATCTGTTATGCGGACATGAAAATCTTCGTTTGTCAGCAGCACATCTCCTCATGTGAGCAGGGGGTATGCTGCTGTGAATGTGCCAACTGTATGGGGACAAGTGATTGCACTAACAATCATTAGTCCGCATGTAGTACGACGATTTCTGAAATGAATGAAATACGCTAAACAAGCCAATCTACTTATATCAATTGGTGCTTCACTACGGGCAGATTACTGCCTGTAAAAGGGGACTCTAAAAGTAGCCATAGGCAAATGTCTGTCTTCCATAATGCAGTTCACAGACATATAACTCTTCACATGCTGTGGTCACAATTAATTGACAGCTTTACCCATGAGCGCTGCGCTCCCAGGAAGTGAACGGCTTCCCTATGAGCCACTAGTAAGAGCCATTCATTCCTTACAACAGCCTTGGTCCCTCTAAAGGAGCTGAGGCTATCTCATAAGTATTTCCTATGGAGGCCTGCAGATGGCAGGGCTCTGTAGGAACAGTAGCTTGTTAAAGTTCCCCTAGGAGACTTAAAGGGAGTCTGTCACCTAATTTTCACCAATATAACTAAGAGCACTGCCCCATAGAAGATTGCAGACAAGTCCCAGACATTCCTATGTGCACTTTGTGCCTTTATTCCATGTCCAGGAAAAGCACTTTTATTCTGCTGGAAAACAGCTCTTAAATGCCCAGCTGAAAGTGAAAGCAAAAACAGCTTTCACTCCTGACTCGATTTCTAACAGCGATGTCTTCTGATATAATGTATATAATGATATGATTCTGGTATCGTTTGAAAGGTTGGAATGCCAGCAAGGTAAGGTTCATATTTCTAGTTGGTACTAATCTTAAAATATAAGCAGCTAAAGCAGCTGGTTTGCTTTGGGCACTTGCAGCAGCAGAGCTGGGCACTTGGGAGCTGTTTAACTGCAGAATAAAAGTGCTTTTCCTGGACATGAAATACAGACACACAGGTATGTCTGGGATGTGACATGTAATACAGACACACAGTACACATAGGTAAGTCTGGGATGTGACATGTAATACAGACACACAGTGCACACAGATATGTCTGGGATGTGACATGTAATACAGACACACAGTGCACACAGGTATGTCTGGGATGTGACATGTAATACAGACACACAGTGCACACAGGTATGTCTGGGATGTGACATGTAATACAGACACACAGTGCACACAGGTATGTCTGGGATGTGACATGTAATACAGACACACAGTGCACACAGGTATGTCTGGGATGTGACATGTAATACAGACACACAGTGCACACAGGTATGTCTGGGATGTGACTTGTAATACACACACACAGTGCACACAAGTATGTCTGGGATGTGACATGTAATACAGACACACAGTGCACAACAGGTATGTCTGGGGTGTGACATGTAATACACACACACAGTGCACACAGGTATGTCTGGAATGTGACATGTAATACACACACAGTGCACACAGATATGTCTGGGATGTGACATGTAATACAGACACACAGTGCACATAGGTATGTCTGGGAATGTGACATGTAACACAGACACACAGTGCACACAGGTATGTCTGTGAATGTGACATGTAAAACAGACACACAGTGCACACAGGGATGTCTGGGATGTGACATGTAATACACACACACAGTGCACACAGGTATGTCTGGGATGTGACATGTAATACACACACAGTGCACACAAGTATGTCTGGGATCTGACATGTAATACAGACACACAGTGCACACAGGTATGTCTGGGATGTGACATGTAATACAGACACACAGTGCACACAGGTATGTCTGGGATATGACATGTAATACACACACACAGTGCACACAGGTATGTCTGGGATGTGACATGTAATACACACAGTGCACACAGGTATGTCTGGGATGTGACATGTAATACACACACACAGTGCACACAGGTATGTCTGGGATGTGTATGCAATCTTCTGTGGGGCAGTGTTCTTAGTTATATTGGTGAAAAACAGATGACAGACTCCCTTTAAAATATCTGTAAAAAGAGTAAAAAAAATATTTAAAAAAATAATATAAATATTCAACTCAACCCCTTTCCCCATAATAAAAAATAAAAATGAACAATAAAGATTACTTGCATCACCACATCCCAAAACACCCATACCATTAAAATGTAAATTTGTCCTGTATGATAAACACCATATCGGAAAATAAAATCAAAATGGCCGATTTGTGGCTTTTTCTTCACGTCCCCCCAAAAAAGACTAAACAGTGAACAAAAAGTCAGACACGCTCTAAATTTTATCAATAAAACTACAGATCGAAATAACATATACTAAAGGGCGGAAGAGATGTTTTATGGGCAGGACTTCATTTTTAGCCAGATCTATCATTTCAACTTTTTGACAAAAAAAAAGTCTCAAGTCACACCAAAAAAGTTGCAATTGTACTCTAGCCTCCTGGTTGGAAACCTCTATATGAAAGGAAGCTATACTTAAGACTGAAAAAAACGCATAGTTATTTTGTGCAACACGTGTAAATGGTGTTCCATATAATATAAACCAACAAAAGCAATTCATGACAGACACTACAAAATGAGAGCAAAAAGTTGTATGTTAATTCATTACCTCCTAAGTGTCTTAGATAAGAATTTTTGCCTACAATTCTGAGGCAAACATGTGCTATAAACGTAAGGGGTAATGTATCAAGACTTTTTTGCACGATTCTTTTTAGAATGTCTGCTTACTTTGCAGACGGCAGCGGAGAGCAGGAGTCAGGTGAGTGTTTTTTTCATTTTATATATATGTAGGCGCTAATACAGGCCGTAGCACTAAGTTGGTGGTGTGTGTGTGTGGGGGGGATATAATACATGAGGCACTACTGGGGACATTAATAAAGGCCGGAGCACTATGGGTGGGGCCACTACTTGGGGTTATAACTGAAGGAGGACATTATAACTACATGGGGCACTGGAGGAGGGATTTATAAATACAAGGGGTATTAAATGGCACTTTTTATTTATTGGGGCTCCTACAAGGGGCATTAAATGACTGCAGCTACTTCAGGGGCATAATAAATAGTGGAGTCACTATAAGAGGCATTATCACTACTGGGGACACTACAGGGGGGCAATATTACTACTGTGCGCATTTAGGGGTCCCTTATAGATAAGCCGTAATACTACTGAGGGCTCCAAAGGGGTTTTATAGAGGGATTTTGTTACTACTGGGGGGGCACTATAGGGGGCCATTATTTCTACTGGGGGCACCATGGTGGCATAACTAATTAGCACAGGGGGTACTGTGGGAGCATTATTATTGGGCACAGTATGGAGGGCATTGCTACTAACTGGGGCACTCTTGGGAAACATTATCACTATTATGGGTACTGTTGGGGGCATTTTTACTATTGACAGCAGACTGTGGCCACTATTCCTATGGTAGGGAGACTATCTGTATGGCACCAGGAAGGGGAGGATGATGCAAAAGTGAAACCTAAGATACTGTATCTGTGTGCCAAACTGCGGAGACAAGATGCGGCTGAAAGAAGTTGTCATGGTGGTCTGGTCTGAATGGAGAAGATGAAGAAGGAGAACATCTACATCAGAGGAGACATCACTGGATGTGCTATATTCTATTAATAATCTTCTATTTATTGTATTTGAAATTATTGCAGCATGTCAATTGGAAATTTTTCCTATGAGGTCCATATATTTGGCCAAGTTGGAGACCCCTGGTCTAAACCTTAGACGCGTTAGTTACTCTGCTCCAATGTATCAACTGGTCATCCAGATCTACAAAACATGTGGATTATTGATTATAAGAGCTCTAGTCATACAAAAGTGAAGATAGCCTCTGATTTGCAGGGAATAAAGGTCATGTCATAGCTAGCCACCGATGATGCATTATACCTAGAGAGAGACATATCTATGAAAATTTGTTTTTCCTCCAGAGGTGGATTTCATACTATGGACGTGTAATCAAAATGGATCCGCTTTAGAAAGGTCTTTATGTCAGCTTGTGATACTGGTATACCAGTACCACTGTGCATCAGGTAATTAACACTACATACCACTGGTCACCAGTGTATCTTTGGGCATCTTTGGATCACCAGTAAAAAGATCGGTCACCATTCCTGATATGTCTGTCTTCGTCAATACAGGTATTCACCTTGAAATAATGATACTGGTAGATATTTACTTACAATTCTATGATGTTCCATTCCTCTGATATTCCTCCTAGAAATGTATAAAAAAATGACCACTGGGTGTCACCATTCCCCTTATGATAGGGGCGTGTAACTGCACAGCCAGACACTGAAAGCAATGATTGGACCATGTGTAGGTACACACCCGAAATTGGTAACATCCTCCTGCCAATTTCTTGGTAAATGGTTGCAAGGAATAAAAGAGGAACAGCACAACGTAGATTTTTAAGGAATATAGTATGTTGTGCGGTGAGATATCTTTGCCCTTTTTGTCTGACTGTCACCATAGAATATATTCTATGTGAAGCTATTAGATCAAGAATAGCTTGTCACTTCTAGTACTGGCTAGTACTCTCAGACTGCTGCCTGTGGGGTTAATCTAGCACCTGAAATGCAGGGTTTAATGAATTTAATGTGGCATATGACATTTTCCAGCATGGAAAATAAAAAAAAAAAACCTCTCAAGGTCAGAATCAGACTTCTTCTAGGTTATTCTGAATTTCAAACGAGAGCTATAAATGTTTCTGTGACCAGCTAACCCAGAATATTTGGTAGTTTGTCATTTATCAGGTTAATTCTGTATTAAAGGATTTGTATTATACTAGTACTTTAAATATACAGTACCCCAGGATATGTTACTTACAAACTGTTCTTATTATGTAATGTCATTTAATATGTTAATGCCATGTAATGCACCAGAATACTTTTGTATAGATTAGTCGGGGTTAATAATCCTCACTCTGCTCCTGTAGCAAGTTAGGTGTTGGACTTAGATCTTCTCCCTAGCTCAGTTAGTCGTGTGCTAGTGGAGGAAGTGAGAGAAGCTACAACTGCTCACTTCTCAGAGAACTAGGCCTAGAGCCCAAAGAATCACTGATCTCTGAGAGATCCACAGACAGAAAACCATCTCTACTTCATCTACTTCTGGAACTAGAAGGTCCAGAATCTGCATGGCTGAGCGCTGGAGTCAGTCAGTAAGGTATTCGCTGTTTAAGGCTGATAGAGACTTTACTGCAGTGAGAGGGACATTGCTAAGACACCCTTCAGACTTGGACATGTTATGACCCACCATATCTTAATCCTGTACCCCTCAGCTGGGAATTAGGGCTTATGCACATGAACGTATTTTTTGTCCGTGTCCATTCCATTTTTTTGCGGCCCATATGTGGAAACATTCATTTCGATGGGTCCGCAAAAAAATGGAAGTCAGCACTCGACAAGTCCATTCCGCCAAAAAATAAAACATGTCCTACTCTTGTCCATTTTGTGGACAAGGACAGGCATTGTTACAATGGATCTGCAAAAAATACGGATGTAAAAGGGACGTCAAATGAATGTCATCCGTTTTTTTTTTTTTTTTTGCGGCTCCCTGTTTTGAGGACCGTAAAATACATACGGTCATGTGCATGAGCCCTTACAGTCATCATTGCAAGAGTAATATTGCCAGCCTTAGATTCTGCAGAGAGAGACTTTGGAGACATAGACGGAAGGAGTACCATAACCCCCATCCTGGCCTATGTGCATGCATTGCTATCGGGGAAGACTTGCACTGTCAATTGTTTGGAACTGTGTTTTGATTTCATTGGATGTACTACAACTCCCATTCTGCACTTTATTTTCTACAAGTGGCCTGGTTACTGACTCCAGCACCATTCTCCGCCTGCAGCACCTACATTTCCTGCCCTGCACCCGTACAACACTCATAACACCAAGGTCCCCCCAACTACCATCAGACAGGAGCCCCAACATTAGGGTGTGCCCTGAGGGAACAAAGGGTGTGCCCTCCTATCATTGCACTGGCCATAGGGAACATCGGTGCAGCCAGAGCCACTACCACTCCCATCCTCTGCTTCACTCTTATGAGGCTTGTGGCACATACAGATGGATAATAACAGCAGTTTCCAGCTCATTATACTGACCGATTCGGAAAAACCCTGGGCGGCCATCATACCGGTTCTACAATGGCATTAATCTGAATTTGTTGTAAAGAAATATAGACAATGAGATTAGTCTTTCCAGGTGGGCTGCAAGATCAGACATTAATTGTAATTCAGTTGCTGGTAATGGAATATTTTTGCACTTAGTGACTCAAAGTCTTGTCAGCATCTCGGCTATTTCAGTAGAGTGCTGTTTCTGTTTTTTTCATTCATCATGTGTGAAAGGCAGACAGTATGGATAGTGAAGGCTACGCGTCTGCTGGTGGCACGAGGAGCCAGACGTCTGAACAGTCCAGGTGTCACATTCCTATTTGTGATGAACATTATTCTTAAAGGGATATTCCCTTTGTGACAAGTTATCCCGGGATATAGGATAACTATAGGATCAGTGGGGGTCCGACTGCTGGGATCCCCACGATCATGAGCACAGGGAACCCAAAATGAACGGAATGTTAAGTTGCTGTCATACTGTGGATCCCAATAATATTAATGCCCCCCAGTAATATTAATGCCCTCATTAGTGCCGCCCAGAATTAATAAGGCCCCATTAGTGCCCCACAGCATTAATAATGCCCCCATTAGTGCCCCCAGTAGTAATAATGTCCCCATTAGAGCCCCACAGAATTAATACTGCCCTTATTAGTGCCCACGGTAATATTAATGTCCCCAGTATTTCCCCCCAGTAATAGTAATGCCCCTATTAGTGCACCCCAGAATTAATGCCCCAAATTAGTGCCCCACAGGAAGAGTAATGGCCCCATTAGTGCCCCCCAGTAAAAATAATGCCCCAATTTGTTCCCCAGGAAGAAAAATGCACCCATTAGTGCCGCCAAGAATTAATAAGGCCCCAAGAGTTCCCCCCAGCATTACTAATGCCCCATTATTTCCCC
The DNA here is from genome assembly GCA_900303285.1 of Rhinella marina. NCBI lineage: Eukaryota > Metazoa > Chordata > Amphibia > Anura > Bufonidae > Rhinella > Rhinella marina. The sequence continues at coordinate 13,488 of ONZH01017371.1, read as the reverse complement.
AGTAATAATAATGCCCCCATTGGCATCCCTCACAATTATTACTGCCCCCATTAGAGCCCCAGTACTATTAATGCCCCCATTAGTGCCTCCCAGTAATAGAAATGCCCTCATTAGTGCACCCCTGAATTAATGACCCCCATTAGTGCCTCCAGTAGGAGTAATGGCCCCATTAGTGCACCCCAGTAAAAATAATGCCACCATTAGGGCCCTCAGTAAGTATAATGCCCCCATTAGTGCCCCTAGTAAGAATAATGCCCCATTAGTGCACCCCAGTAAGAATAATGCCCCCCATTTGTGTCCCCAATATGAATAATACCCCCATTAGTGCCCCCCAGGAAGAATATTGCCACCTATTAATGCCCTCATTAGTGCCCCCCATAAGAATAACGCCTCCCATTAGTGCCCCTTTCTCTACTTCTGCCAAAAAAAGCACTCACCTCCTCCATTTTCTCACGCTGGGGTGAATGCTCCCTGCTGACTGGAGGCTCAGGACAGGACCTGCACTCCAGCGTGATGACATTTCGCAGGTCCTGTCCTGAGCTTCCAGTGAGCAGCACAAGCAAATGGAGGAGGTGAGTGTTTTATTTTAAATTAACACAAGTGTGGAGGGGGGGATGTAAAGGTTGTACTAATGAGCGCTCCACAATGGAAGCGCTCATTAGTAGCAGTCCTTGTAAGAACAAAACTACCGGCAAGGGCACTAAATTACCAGTCTTGCTGGTGAGATACCGGCCGGGTGGCAACCCTAGTGCCAGAGGATTGGTCATCAGTATTAAAGTCTTGGAGAAACCCTTAAACAATTAGTTAATCAAAACTACCTAGCAGAAAAACTGGCTGTACTGCCCATAGCAAGCAATCACAAAACAAAGCAGCTTTCATGTCCCTAGATCAGAATAAAAAATGAAAGCTGAACTCTGGTTGCTATGGGTAACAAGGCCTATTTTTCTGTTGGACAGTTTGGTACATGCGGGCAAGTGGTCATCTTTTCATCCATTTTAACCCTGGTCATAAAGGGCTCAAATGCAACTTGCTACTTTTGATAAATGATACGATTAGTGTCTAGACAATAAAAATATCTGGACATTAAAACTCAAAATACCTTGGGATTAAAGAGTTAAATCAATATGAACATTAAAAAGGTTGTCTGACAGTCAGACGGGTCATATGGTAAATAAGGTGGCAGTTGGACCTATTTGATGCTGTGCCAAGGGACACCAAATCTTCCATCTTGGAAAGATGGTAGGACACACATGAACCCTCCCTGTCTAATGTCTATCCTATGGCGAATGGTTACCCGTCCCCCTCCCCTTCATCACTCCTACCCCCTCCCTTGGTTGAACTTGATGGACATGTGTCTTTTTTCAACCGTATTAACTATGTAACTATGTAACTATGAATGGGGTAGTCAAGAACAGCCGAATTGATGTGTTTGGCTACTTGTAACATGGCCATTCAACTCTATGGAGAGGGATTGTGGAAGCTTATCTTTATTGTTGAATGAATCGAAATAAAAGAAATTGACCTTGATCCAAATTTCAGCCCTATAAAAATCTCATCCTGAGCGGTCATCATCATTTCACTGTGAAATAAGCAGGAGAGATGTGGCAAGCGCTAGAGACAGTGTTTTACAAAGCTTTTAATTGTAGAATAATGGATAGGGACAGTGCAAGGACAGTGTAGGGAGATCCTAGGGAGAGTTTTTGGACACTGTAAGGAGAGCATAGGGAGACTGCAGGGATAGTGCAGTCTCAGTGTAATCTCCCTGTGCATCTTGTTCACCTGTTGTGCCATTCATTCTTAATCTGTTCTGTTATACATAGACTTACTGTGCATCAGACTCATTGTCAATAAGCGGTCTAATATATACATGCATTTACCTAGTTCACCTACTGTGCCTTTAATAATTAATCTGTTCAGTTATACATACACTTACTATGCATGACTGTCAACAGGCGGTCTAAATATAGGCACATTTATCTAGTACACTTGCTGCGCCATTGCTACTTAATCTGTTCGGTTATATATATACACACTGTGTGTCCGACTCATTGTCAACAGGCAGTCTAATATACAGGTGCATTTATCTAGATCACCTACCGCACCATTACAATACTTAGTTACATAGTTACATTGCTGATTCAATTACTGTACACTATGCCCACCAGACAGTTGCCTTGGTCCAAAAAAGGCGTTGTGTGTTAACCAACAGTCCAGCTGTACTAGAATGGTTGACTCCCTCTTCAACATCATCTCATGTAACAGATATACACAGCTGCAAATTGATGGGTTCCTCTGACACCACACTTAGTTGTCATGGCCCAGGAACAACCTCTGTGCCCTCACCTGTCCTGTGGTGGTTTATCTGCCCAAATAACAGGAGAAGAGCAGGAGGAGCATGAGCAGCTAGAGGATGACCACAGAAATGATGCAGATGACTCTGCCAGACCGTGGCAGTATGTAGTGGAGATGGAGACAGGGAGTCCCTCTGAGTCCCTTGCACAAATGGCCAGATGCATGCTGAGTTGCTTGCATAGTTATAGCCACATTAGCACCAATCGACAGAGATGACTACTGGCTCTCCACAATGTTACACCCTCGCTACGGGTCCAAAATGGGGGCTTTTTTACACCTTCTGAGGGGATAAAAAATTCAACTACTGTCGAGACATCCTGTGTAGTTGGTTGGTCGCTGCCTACGTGTGCCATCGCTCACCCTCACGATGTTCTAACTGAGGGGACCCACTGAAATCATGCTGCACTGCGATGACTGCTGGAGGGGGGTGGGGTAGGAGGGGGGACAGGAGCAGCTCCATGAACAGAAACTTGAGTCTCTAATAAGCAGTTTTTTCAGCCACCTACTGAAGAAACCACCCAGCAGCAGCAGCAAAAAGACACGGAGCAGAACCTGAACCAGCAGGTGGTGGCATACTGTCACCCCAGATCCAAGATCCCCTGGACTACAGAGCAGCCAAACTTGAATTGTAGCTGCAACTGGCCGAGTTTGCCATGGTCAAGATTTCCTGCCTGGTCAGTAGTGTGGCATCAGAATAGGTGTTTAGTGCGGCGGGTGGCATAGCTATCCCAAGGAGAACTCGCCTTTCAACACAAAATGTTGAGACACTAACCTTTATAAAGATGAATCAGGCCTGAATTAACCAAGATTTCTAGACACCAGTGCCTGATGCAACAGACTAGATAATTCTGCTAGTAATGATCTGACTGTAGTGTGCTGCTACACCAGAGCATTGTGACAAATGGCACGTTACTTCTGCCCACGTGTTGCTGCCACTATTCCGATGCTGCAGCGTGCCTGCTGCCTCTACTGCTATCTGTTCCTACTGTAATCTGCCACCATCTTGTGCTGTTACTGGTATTGCTGTTGCCCCCACTCCCCAGTCTGCTCTGGGGCCACATTTGTGACTGTTCATGCTGTTGCCACCCTCACCACTCTGTTCTGGGGCCACTATTGTGACTCTTCGTGCTGTTGCCACTCTCACCACTTGGTTCCAGGGCCACTATTGTTATAGTGCTGTTCATGCTGTTGCCATCTGTTTTGTATCTCTGTTTTGGACTCACTCCTGTTTTTGACTTACCAATACTGATCAAATTCTGATTAAAAAAGCTGACCAAATACTGACTGTGTGATAGAGGCCATTAGAGGCCATTATTTTAGATGCAAATGGCCAAAACTCATTCAAAATGAGCATGAGGCCTCTATCACATGGTCAGTATGGTGCATCAGGATTTGATCATGATTTGGAAGCCAAAAACAGGAGTGGGTCCAAAACAAAGAACAGATGCAAATATCTCCATCACATTTTATCTGTTTTAGACCCACTCCTGTTTTTGCCTTACAAATACTGGTCAAATGCTTACCAAATACTGACAGTTTGATGGATCAGAAGAATGGAAAAATAAATAGTCATGTGAACACAACCTTACTGCTGAAGTCCACGCCGATCAATTAGACCTGGCGCTAACATTAACCTATAAGGCTGAGTTCACACTTCTGTTATTTGGTCAGTTATTTCCATCACTTATTGTGAGGCAAATTTAGGAGCAAAGACTACTCCCAGATTAGGTATCATGGTATCATTAGGTACCTGTTCTGTGGTTTTGACCCGCACCTGCTTTGGGCAGGCAATAACTGATGAGAATAACTGACCAAAATAAGCGGTGTGAACTAAGCCTAATACATAGTGACACACACTACTGCAGGGGCACACAGCATATATATTATTTGCTTTATTGAAGGCTGCTCTATGCTTTTCTTTTGATTTAGCTAGTAGTTAGCTGGGAATGTTGGTGGCCTGCATGATGATGTGCACATCTATATATGTGACCTGCCTCTCATTCTGACGCACAGTAACTTTTTCGCTACCAGAAAGGACTAGTAATGCATGTTGCTGCAATGCACAGTGATGTACTGTACACCAAAATACATTCTCCCTAAAGTTTAACTGCAGGCTGGGATAGACCTGATTTAATGTGCTTCGTGACAAGTTAATTCCTAACAAATCAAATTTTTGGGAGAAATTCAGCAAAGTGACCAAATCAAATTTTTGTAAACTTCAATCATCTCTTCTCATCTTGATTTACAGAAGAATTTTGGGGCCTTCACTGTCATCAATTTTGGGTGTTACAGGGGGTGACCTGTCTGATTGATGTGGAAATAAAAGTGGTCCGAATTGGACATCATAAGATAGACAGAAGGTCCACCACAAACATTTTCAACATTCGAGTTCAGCTTCCTCCCTCCTCTAGTTCCTAAAAGGCTTGAGATGTGACCTGATGCTGACAAACAAGAAATAGAAATGTTCCTTTCAACCATGTAACAAGACAATGTCAATGGGCAAGTATTTCTTTTTGTAAAAAAAAATTTTCCGATGCTGTCACACTTCCAGCTCCATCTTCTGGTCACGCAACCCTTGTCTGTCCCCTTACTAATTACATACAAGAATCCTCCTCACCAACCTTTCAGCATCCATTAGATGCAACATCAAGCCATTTATTTGTGACGTCACCTGGTCCTGACACACTTCATGTCCTTGTCACATGGACCTCCTGAAGCGTGTCCAGAAGAACATGCTCAATGGGACAGAAATAACTCTTGTGAAATATTAATAAGTTCTGAAAGTCTGTATTATGAAGAATTTATAGTTGGAAAAATCTGTCACCTTTCAAAATACAAAACGTAATCTAACAAGGATTGTCATAAGTCCCCAGCACCTGACAATAAAAATTAGAAGCTGTCATACAGTAAACTTAATACCTGCCAGTCTTAATTCTGAGAGATAATAGGAAATGTCAGTAGTGTACTGAAATATAAAGAAATGACCACATATGATATGAGTTTACTTCCTAAATCTATTTTTTTGGGTCCTATGAGGATGGGACTCTCTTCTAGCCAACAATGTTGCAGATTTAGGGAACAGACAGCCATGGATTTGGATGCCGAATGTACCCAGGAGGACACCATTCAGGCGGAAGAACCCAGGGAAACTCGGAACAAGTTGTATTTTCCAAAGTTTATTGCGGTCTCATTAGTACTGTCTTAGCAGCAGTTTTCCAACTACCGGTAGGTACAATTCTCCAGGAATATGTCATGTAATTAATTGCTGACTCTTGACTTACATTTTATATATCCTCTTAACTGTAAATGAAACTACAGAATAATTTTTAAAAAACACACAAAATAATGGTGACATTTTTGCATGATTTTAAACATTATAACATTATACAAATAAAAAATACCATATATTAAAGAGGACCTGTCCCCTCTCCTGACATGCCTGTTTTAATAGCTTCATGCACCCCCCATGTAATAACAGTTCTGGAGCATCTACTTGTGCCATTACTTTATTATTTCTATTACAAGTTATGAATAAATTGCTAGCAGTCTGCAGTAAGGGTACAGAGGGGAGGTAACCAGGTGAGGGTGTGTACCTGCACAGACTGAAAATGGCAGCACTGATTGGATAGAGTGAGTCTGTGCAGGTACACACCCCCAACTGGTCACCGCCCCTGTACCCTTACTGCAGACTGCTAGCAATTAATTCATAACTTCTAGTAGAAATAATAAAGGAATGGCACATCATAGAGCCATAAGAATAGATGCTCCAGAATTGTTATTACATGGGGAATGCATGAAGTTGTTAAAACAGGCATGTCAGGAGAGGTTAAAGGTCCTCTTTAAATGCTAAACCTATAGAAAAATAATAATAATAAAAGCCTCACTCACAAACTTAAAGGGGTTGTCCGGGTTCAGAGAAGAACCCGGACATACCTGCAATTTCACCCAGGCAGCCCGCCTGAAGAGGGCATCGGAGCATCCTATGCTCCGATGCCCTCCTTTGCCCTGCGCTAATTAGCGCAGGGCAAAGGAATTTCGCCGGGTTCCGGTGACGTACCGGTCCCTGCCGGGCAGAGGCTTCCGCCCGGCAGTGAGTCGGTGACGTCATCGGCGCTGATGGACAGGCTTCAGCGCTGCCCTAGCCAGTAAAACGGCTAGGGCAGCGCTAAAGCCGGCCCATTAAGGCCGGTGACGTCACCGAACTCACTGCCGGGCGGAAGTACCCGCCCGGCAGCGAGTATTTTCAAAACAAGAGACCTTGCCCTGCGCGATCTAGCGCAGGGCAAGGGGGGGGCATCGGAGCATGAGATGCTCCGATGTCCTCTTCAGGCAGGCTGCCTGGGTGAAATTGCAGGTATGTCCGGGTTCTTCTCTGAACCCGGACAACCCCTTTAAGTGAAAATACCAAATGCTATGGCTCCCAGAATGCAGTGAGGCAAAAAAATTGGGTCCTCACGGCCAAAATGATCCACTTTCACAAACATTGCATGGATCACGTTGAAATGAGTGGTCTGTCTATGTAATTGTATAGACAATTTGTATGGTAGCTACTCTGTGCTCCAACTAAGAACTTGTTCACATCACCATTATGGGTCTGTTATGGCGTTCCGTTATAATGGAAAATAACGGAATTCATAAGACGGAAATCAAAACGGAAACCTTTAGAGGCATTTTGTTTTGATCAGTCATAGTAGAAGACTATAGGCAAGCATAACAGATCCGTCTGGTTTCAGTTATTCTGGATGGAAAACATAGTTCTGTCAACCGATCTTTGCTTTCCGTCCAGCATAACGGAAACAAGACGGATCCGATATGCTTGCCTATATGCTTCTATGTTGTTATAACGGAAAGCCATAATGGAATCCATAACCCCTTATTGATGGAAGCTCCTGGACAAGGGATACTCCTCTATTAAAGGGTTTCTGTATTGATGGCATATCCTCAGGATAGGTCATCAATATCAGATCGCTGGGGGTCAGACTCCTGGCATCCTCACCAATCAGACGCAGCTTCTTCCTAGGTAAGTGACATTACATTCATCGATCACATGGCCTAGGTGCAGCATAGTCCCATTCAAGTGGATGGACCTGAGCTGCAATACCAAGCCCAGTCACTATACGATGAATGGCGCTGTGCTTGGTATGCTGTGAGGAGGCTGCAATACTGAGTGAAGCACCACACCAATCTGATATTGATAGGTTATCAATATCAAACTCTCGGAATCCCCTTTACCCAAAATGTCCTAATAATCAGACAGCACCTTTAAAAAACCTACTAGTAATTGCTAAATGCCCTCCGCCACTCTCTTCAGTATGTTGATTATACACTGCTAATATCTTCACTGCTTAGAGATTTTATCAAATTTCCAAAATAAACATTTTTGGTGCTAAGGGAGAAAAAAAAGCTGAGAAAAGCTATAACTGGAAATTGCTTCTCCGTGTTAATATTTCCTATGTAACTGTCTCGGTAAAGTCTGCGACTCAATAAAATGATGATAAAAACCGACCATCTGTTCCGGCTGCACATTTCTCTCCATCTGGGTATTTTACAGGCTGTGTTTTTTTTAATATATATTTTCTGATATTTCAGAACACGTTGGGGAGATTTTGCTCATTGAAACACTGTAAACACCTTACAAGGTTTTTATTATTTTGCGGCTGGTGATTACGGCGGACAAGAGAACGAGGGCGCAGGTGTTTACGCGGTCAATGTTGAATACAGAAAGAAAGGGTCTGATTATTAATTTTACTCATTTGTGGCATGGAATGACGCAGAAAATGTGTGATTTTCCTTGCATTTAGTAAAAAACATAATCCACAGTTAGAGGATCATATAAAGTGGATTATCATTAAATAAAATTGCATTCCTTTCGACCGTCAGCTACCAAATAAGCAAGATGTTCTACATAGCGGCAATGATCATCGATGAGTAATTTGCTTCACATCTGTTGATCGCCACTATTTCCCCTGTCTCTACCAGTAATAATGGATTCCACATTTTGCAGTTTCTTTGATTTTATTCAAGGTATATGAATTGTGAATGTCTTTGTGCATGGCTTTTCTCAATGGCTTCACCGCCTTGCGTCTAGGATCCTGACAATTAATGTGCCATGAAGTGGAAGATAAGCTGATTACAGATACTTAGTGGAGTGCATGACATTTTGCATTTGCATTTTGCATCGCAGCATTGAAGTGATATATGAGAATACATAATCAACTAATGCTTTGCCCAAGCCCCCCTCCCAAAAAAAAACCCCCAAAACTTGAGATTTTGAGGACCAGAATGCCGCTCACTGTCCAGTCTCAACAATTGATATCAGGAAGTACCGTTCAACCATCCTGCAATCACTAGAATGGACTGGAAGCTGAGACATTGCTGTGGCACTTCCACTCCTGTTGGCTCTGCTCAGCCTTTTTTGGTGACCCTATGGTTGGCCATTGACTACATGTAGCCAACCAAAATGACTTTGGAGATATTCACTAGTTCTATGAAGAAGATCAGTTGATTAGATGTACTTAGTGCAGCACATTACATTATGAAAATTCTTTGCAGTGTAGACGTGATATAATAACTAATGTTTTGCCCAGGGGCCAAAAAATGACCTCCCACTGTTCATTCTCAACCAGTGATATCTAGAGGCATTGTTCGATATAGGTTCAACCATTCGGCGATCACTTGAATGAATTGGAAGCTGAGAAATTGCTGTGCCGCTTTGTGTCCTTTTGACTCTGCTCTGCCTTTTTTTTAATGGCCACATGGTTGTCTATTGACTACAGTTAGGCAACCATGTTGCCTTTGAAGAAAACTACTACCTCTGTGAAGAAGATGAGATGATTATGTGTACTTAGTGTATTGCATGACATTTTGCAAACTCTTTGGCAGTGTAGAAGTGATATCGATTAGGTTGGAGAGGATCAGCATACATTCCACTGTCCCATTCCATCACCTTGCCATTTAATACGGTCATTTAACTTAGATGACCAAGAAGGGTGCACTGAATGGGAGAGCAACTTAACTGCTGTGATCCCTGACAATCACTAGAGCAAGATGAAAACTAAAACTTGGAGGAGGAGGGAGCTTTGCCTCTTTATCTACTGTTGGCTCTGCTCAGTTTTTTTCTAGGTGGCTACATGGTTGGCCATGGGCCTACCATATTGGTTTTGAAGGTTAATCATGAGGGGTGTAGAGTACAACAATGGTCCTGGATGTCAGTGGAAAGCTGCAGGGAGTTTTGTGAATGTTCACTTTGTAATGTTTTGTGATGTTTACAATGTACACCAACAGGTGAGGTATGGTTGGCCTAAGGAATTGGGCTAACCACCCTATGTCTCCCCTATTGGTAGGAGTGGACCGGTCCTATTTCCTGTTAGTGGAGGGAAGTGTTGGCTAGGAATGTGAAGAGCAAGGAAGCACGTCTAATTACTCCTGCTCCTAGGTCCTTAGGGGCCAAAGAACACACTCATCTGTGAGACCACTACTCCAGAGAGACTTCAAAGACAAAACTACAATTATTCTGCAAAAGTATGCAGACTTTGCTGCAAGTGAGGGACTACAGCTCAGACACCCATTACTTCAGATCATATCTAAGTTAGGACAACTCATAAAAGCTTGCATTACTACAGCTACAAGTGCCCGCTTATGACCATTAGCCAGAAGTTCAGGGGGGAGACATCAGGCATTTTAGTGGTGCCATCAGTTGTCACTTGGCCAGCCATCATACCTCATGTTACTGTACATTAAGAGAAATTGCACTTTGTACAACTACTGATGGATGTACTACAACTTCTCTCTTGTAAAGAGAGAATTTTATTCTTTTACTTCTAGCCTGATTTCTTATACCACCTTTTCACTGCACTGATCCCCAGGGAGCAAAGTCCTGAGGAAATACAGTGCGACACATCATCTAATCAGGGTCACTACCACTCCTGTCCACTGGCTCCTCTGGGGCTTACTGCACTTGGGCTTGATTATACTACTCCCCCCACCACGCAAAAAAATTACGCTGGTAAAGTGAATCTTTGTAAATAAATCAGATTCCACCCACATATTGTAAAAATTTGAGTTGCATCCAAACCTGAATTTTAAGTGATTCGATTTGGGTGAATATTGGGGAGACAGAATATTAATAAACATTTTTTAAAAAGTGATAGACAAGAAAAAAATATAATTCCTTGACGACCTCAGAGAGTCATTTTCAAGTTTTGGGCTAATTTGAGCACTTCCGATTTGGGTATAATCTGAGCCGAATCAAACCCAAATTGAATTTTGAACAATTTGCTCATCTCTAACCCTTACAAATTCTAATTGCTCTGATGAGCACTGGATCACAGCCAAGGAAGAGTATGGATCATCCCCTGTAGACCTGGGTTGAACTTGCAAAAAGTACAGTAAGTGTATCTCCAGGAGCTCTTACCTCCTTGTCTCTGAAACTGTCCATTTAAATCTTTTTCATCATTAGAAATGGATTCCGGCTATAATTAATAATGATGATGCTAAAAAATTAAAACATCAATTTACTTCACTTTCAAAGTTTGTGTTAATATTTCAGCAGTTGATCCAGTATTTAATATAACTGAGATCATTTAGTAATTATTAATCAGCAGTCTTTAGCCAAGTACATACTCCAAAGTTTAGCATGGAGAAATAACATCTGCGGCGCACACACTCCCACACACAAGTGCACTCGCTTCTGTTTCATGGAAGTTGGTAAAAGACTTTCCTACAAGGCAGTAATGCATATTTAGCAAACATTGTTATTTATTCATCAGCACTGATTTAACAAGAAATGACAACTAAAGAACATTAAGAACCTCCAGCAAAACCATGCTTACTGTATAATAAACACTTTACTTTTAGGAAACCACTGCAAGACAAGAGACCCTTGACTGGCAAATTTGTCTACCCCCATATACAGGCTCAGACTGATTCTGATCAGAGACTGGAAAACCATTTAGTGTGTTTGACATTCTGACCATGGCTTGTTTCTGGATTAACCCCTCATCTGTTGATTGGGCCTATCCAGCTCTTCCGGTTCCTGGCAGACAAGTCCATCCTGCCTTGAAGCAGGCTTTAGTGAAGAACCTAGGGGTAGCCCTGGCTTCCTACCAACTGATTGGTAGCAGTTTCTGAGTTCGTTGGTGCTGGTTCTGATGATGACCATAGTATTTCCTGACATCTGCCAAGACGAGCTTTCATGACTCTGGTGGGGGGGGGGGGAGTGGCAGGAATGGCAGTCAGCCAGAAGGTATTCATATAGCAGTAATCTAAGTTATATGGGCAGCTTAAGCTACATTAAAAAGGTTGGTCACTTGGAGATAAAAGGACATCAATCTGCTACGTACCATATGAAAGGAAACTTGAGATTCTGGTCGTGACTGATTGGCACTGGACCTGGCATACTCATGACAGTATAGTCTTATTTTTTTACTTTGACTGGTCCCCTGACCACGGGTTAGCAGTCTGAAACAGCCCCTTTAAAGGGGTTATCCCATGACTAATGTAAAAAAATAAAATCAGACATCATATAGTACATGAGAATCTCTTTCTAACAAGGCTAGAACCAGTCATGTACCTCACAGATCCATCTGTAGAATCCTAGCTTTTTGTAACACACATTTCACCCTAGCAAATCCTATTAATCAAACCTATTACCTTTATGTGGGGTGCAAACTCAGACAGTGGTCTTCAAGCAGAATAAATTATGTGAGACCCTTCCAGACCACTGCATACACTGTCCAAACATATCTGTGTCACAGAATTTTTAGGTCACTCAAAGCCCCATCCGCAGTGGAGCCAAATAAAAGAACAAGCCTATTTAGTGAGAAGACGAAATTTTGGTGACTGTTGGAGGAACTGTCTTCTCATTTACGGGTGGATTTTGATTACCAGGGATTAAAAACATGTTTGCTTTATAAACATCCATCACCTCATGAATTATCCGACAATGAAAATTCATCAGAGGACCCCTGGAAACTTGGTGAAACAGCTGCTGATTGAATTTATTGTGCATAACTGTCTGCTCCCGTGATCGACTCGCATCTTAATTCCTCACGTTTTCCTCATTTGTGATGATATGTTATAGGGCTGCTGTCTGCTAATGAGTAAACCCATGTGTTATAACTGCTGTAAAAAAAAAACCAAGGGGTTACGAACGTTGTGCTTATTGCAATTTCCCGAAATGTATTTAATAGCAAAGACAAGCAGTGTACAAAGTGAAGAGACCCCATGTAAAAAATTAATATGGACCCCATTTTTAGGTTTTGACCTCCAGGGATAAAGCTGTACTCCATTGCCACCTATAGACCCAGTGTAGAGTAGATTAGAAAAATAGGTGCTGCAACGCGCTGTCCCCCAGGACTCCTATCTCGTCCCAGGTGTAGTAGGAATGTCGAGTGGTGTGGTGAGGCCTAAATGTCTCTTTATGTGTCATGGTGCTCCTACCTGGATACAGCTGGACCCCAGGTTTTGGCTCCGAAGCAAAATAAATGAGGGATGAAGGAAAAATAACTTGAGACCAGACCTTATGATGAAATTCAATGGTAGCTTTACTTGAACAAACGTTCATCCAAAAGATTAGCAGGCTTTCTCTTGGCTCCAGCAGGCTTTAACATAAACTGGCAGGCAAACTCAACTCGGCTTTCTCTCTTTCTCTGCTGTACTGATAGGCTTGCTTAATAACTTTGTTTTTCTTCTTTAAGCTACACTAACCTCTGCTTTAGTCTGGTTTCTGTTCTCCTGATCTGCTGTGGTATCCTTGGATGGTGTGCCGTTGACTGTTATTACCCTCTTGACACTCAATAAAACTTATCTTTAGCCGAAGAACTCTTCCTCTGACCCTATGACTTCCAGACATCTTTCTTCATAGCCACCAGAGCTTAGGGTGCTCTGGCTGGCATAGGCACACATGAGCATGCCCCTGCTCACACACTCCTGTCTAGCTTACAACTAGAACTAACTGGAAACATCTGCCCCACCCTTCCGGCAGGAATCAGGAGTAGCCCACTTCTGCCCAAAGGGGGGAGAATGGAATGGTGAGTTCCATTCTATCTAACTATAACTCTGCCATATACGCTGCCACCTGCTGGTGAACCAGGCACCTTACAGTCATGGCCAAAAGTTTTGAGAATGACACAAATA
>ONZH01017370.1:0-30054 GCA_900303285.1 Rhinella marina | reverse complement strand
CGCCGTAAAAAAAAAAAAACTGTGCCAAAAATGCCAATTTTATTTGTCACCTTCAAAACAAAAAGTGTAATTCCAAGCGATCAAAAAGTCATACATACCCAAAATGTTAACAATCAAACTGTCATCTCTTTCCGCAAAAAAATGATACCCTACCTAAGACAATCGGCCAAAAGATTAAAAAAATATGGCTTTCAAAAAATAGAGACACTAAAACATGATTTATTTTCTTCAAAAAGCTTTTATTCTGTAAAACTGAAATAAATGTAAAAAAGTAGACATATTAGGTATCTCCACGTCCGTAATGACTTCCTCTATAAAAGGTAAACACCAGAAAAAAATAAAAATAAAAACTGTGCGAAAAATGCCATTTTTTGTCACCTTTCATCACAAAAACTGTTATAACAAGTGATCAAAAAGTCATACACACCCCAAAATAGTACCAATCAAACCGTCATCTCTTACCACAAATAATGAGCCCCTACATAAGATAATCGCTCCAAAAATAAAAAAAATATAGCTTTCGGAAAATGGAGATGCTAAAACATGATTTTTTTAAAAAAATGTTTTTATTGTCTAAAACTAAAATGCATTTAAAAAAAGTAGACATATTAGGTATCGCCGCATCTGTAAAAACCTGCTCTATAAAAATATCACATGATCTAACCCCTAAGGTGAATTTCATAAAAAAACTCTGCCTAAACGACCATTTTTTTGGTCACTTTGCCAAATAAAGTGTAATATTGAGTGATCAAAAAATCATATGTACCCAAAAATGTTACCAATAAAAACGTCAACTCATTCCGCAAAAAATGAGCCCCTACACAAGACGATCGGCAGAAAAATAAAAAATATGTAGCTTTTAGAAAATGAAGACACAAAAACATAATTTTTGTTTTGAAAAATGCTTTATTATGTAGAACTGAAACAACAACAAAAAAATACACATATTTGATATTGTTGCGTCTGTATCAACCTTCTCTTTATAAGCAACACATGATCTATCCTCTCAGGAGAACTCTGAAAAAAATAATAAAACAAAAAATAAAAACTGTGCCACAACAGCCATTTGTTTGTTACCTTACCTCACAAAAAGCGTAATACTGAGCAATCAAAAATCATATGTACCCCAAAATAGTACCAATAAAATTGTCACCTCATCTTGTAGTTTCCAAAATGGGGTCACTTTTTGGGAGTTTCTACTCTAGGGGTGCATCAGGGGGTCTTAAAATGTGACATGGCAACTTAAAAATATCCCAGCGACATCTGCCCTCCAAAATCCATATGGCGTTCCTTTCCCTCTGCGCCCTGCCATGTTCCCCTACAGCAGTTTACCATCACATGTGGGGTGTTTCTGTAAACTGCAGAATCAGAGTAATAAATATTGAGTTTTCTTTGGCTGTTAACCCTTGCTGTGTTACAGGGACAATAAATTAAAATGGAAAATCTGCAAAAAAAGTGAATTTTTGAAATTTCACCTCCATTTTCCTTTCATACTTGTGGAACACCTAAAGGGTTAACAAAGTTTGTAAAATCAGTTTTGATTAACTTGATGGGCGTAGTTTCTAAAATTGGGTCATTTATGGGTGGTTTCTATCATGTAAGCGCCACAAAGTGACTTGATAACTGAACTGGTCCCTGAAAAGTGGGTTTTGGAAATTTTCTTTAAAAAATTTAAGAAATTATGTTTACAAAATGATGCCAACATGAAGTAGACATCTGGGAAATGTACAGTAACAACTATTTTATGAGGTACAATCTGCTTTAAAAGCAGAGACATTCAAATTTCAAAAATTAGGAATTTTTCCAAATTTTCTGTAAATTTTGGAATTCTTTATAAATAAAGGTGAAACATATTGACTCAAATTTACCACTAACATGAAGTACAATATGTCATGAGAAAACAATCTCAGAATCGCTTAGATAAGTAAAAGCGTTCCAGAGTTATTACCACATAAAGTGAACCATGTCAGATTTGAAAAATGTAGCTTGGTCCTTAAGGTGAAAACTGGCTTTGTCTTGAAGGGGTTAAATAACTATTTGCAGCGTTATTCGCCATCCAAACAGAAAAGCGTGATATTATGCTAACGGAGTTAGTGAAGTTGACTTGCCAAAAAAACTGTGAATCCGTGTTTGTGGGTTTGTTCGTTTTAAATAACTATTAGTGGCGTTATTCGCCATCCAAACAGAAAAGCGTGATATTGTGCTAACGTAGTCAGCGAAGTTGACTTGCCAAAAAAACTGTGAATCCTTGTTTGTGGGTTTGTTCATTTTAAATAACTATTTGCGGCGTTATTTGCCATCCAAACAGAAAAGCGTGATATTGTGCTAACGTAGTCAGTGAAGTTGACTTGCCAAAAAAACAGTGAATCCGTGTTTGTGGGGTTGTTAGTTTTAAATAACTATTTGCTGCGTTATTCGCCATCCAAACAGAAAAGCGTGATATTGTGCTAACGTAGTCAGTTAAGTTGACTTGCCAAAAAAACAGTGAATCCGTGTTTGTGGGGTTGTTAGTTTTAAACAACTATTTGCAACGTTATTCGCCATCCAAACAGAAAAGCGTGATATAGTGCTAACGTAGTCAGTGAAGTTGACTTGCCAAAAAAACAGTGAATCCGTGTTTGTAGGGTTGTTAGTTTTAAATAACTATTTGCGGCGTTATTCATCATCCAAACAGAAAAGCGTGATATAGTGCTAACGTAGTCAGTGAATTTGACTTTCCAAAAAAACAGTGAATCCGTGTTTATAGGTTTGTTCATTTTAAATAACTATTTGCAGCGTTATTCGCCATCCAAACAGAAAAGCGTGATATTATGCTAACGGAGTCAGTGAAGTTGACTTGCCAAAAAAACTGTGAATCCGTGTTTGTGGGTTTGTTCGTTTTAAATAACTATTTGTGGCGTTATTCGCCATCCAAACAGAAAAGCGTGATATTGTGCTAACGTAGTCAGTGAAGTTGACTTGCCAAAAAAACTGTGAATACTTGTTTGTGGGTTTGTTCATTTTAAATAACTATTTGCGGCGTTATTTGCCATCCAAACAGAAAAGCGTGATATTGTGCTAACGTAGTCAGTGAAGTTGACTTGCCAAAAAAACTGTGAATCCGTGTTTGTGGGGTTGTTAGTTTTAAATAACTATTTGTGGCGTTATTCGCCATACAAACAGACAAGTGTCATATAGTGCTAACTTCTTCAGTGAAGTTGAATTGCCAAAAAACTGTGAATCCGTGTTTGTGGGTTTGTTCATTTTAAATAACTATTTGCAGCGTCAGTCGCCATAGAAAAAGAAAAACCCATTGTACTGCAGTTCAGCAACCCATTGTTAACCCACTCTGTGGGTGACGGTATTTCTGAAATAGTATTTTTTGGGGGGATTCTTAATTTCCTTTTATTTTAAATTTTTTATCAAACAGTATGTCAGACATAGGGGTGACAGGCTCTTCACAGGGGAGGAGCAGTGGCACAAATGTTTCTGGAATAGGCACAGGTCTCAGCAGAGGAAGGGGACGTGGCATTAGGGGTCACTCGGAGAGGCCACAGCTACCGGTGTCATCTAGTGGTCGTGTGTTGACCACCAACCCAGATGTTCTTGAATGGTTGACTCGGTCATCCACTTCCACCCAGATGACATCTGAAACCCCCAGCCAAGAGTCGGTGGGTTCGTCAGACACAACCCTTAGTTGGCATGGGCCTGGAGCAGCTCCAGTGCCCTCACCTGTCTTCAACCTGCCTATGTCCTTTTCGGTTCCCTCAGCCAGAGAAGTACTATATGCTATGGGCTCTGCGCCACTATACAGCGAGGACGAACTACTTGAGGACAGTCAGCAGCTACTTGGAAGCCAAGAGGTGGGGCAGAAATCCGCTCCTTCCAGTAGGCAGTCAAGTACTGATGAGAAGAGTGTAGTGGGAGGTAATGTTGAGAGCGGTCAGGCTTTGTACACCGAGACAGTTGAGGAGGACATTAGCGACATGCAAACTGTAGTTGATGATGATGTAGTCGATCGCACTTGGGAGCCGGGTGAAGCAAGGGCTTCATCATCATTATCATCATCTGCAGACGAAACTGACAGCTTGCGCGTCAGGCAGCGGTGCAGGCAGCAAGTCGGTAGTGTGGCCGTTAGTCAGCGAAGTGGCAGCAGTGTGAGGTCTTCTCAGGTGCTTTCCAGCCTTGAAAAGAGAGGAGCAGGGGCTCAGCCAGGCAGCGGAGGTACCACTCAGTCAGTGTGGAGTGTTGGTGGTAAAATCGCCTACTCGGTGGTGTGGAAGTTTTTTGTTAAGACGCCTGAGGAGGTGAACATGGCTATATGTAGAATCTGTGGTCATAAAGTGAAGCATGACCAGGGTGCTAATGTTGCGCCAACATATGCAGCGTCACCACAAAGTGGCCTGGGAGAACCGTGGCTCAGATGTGGCGGTCCAGTTGGCAGCAGCAACCGCAGCATCAACCAGTGGCACGCATCCCATTTCAGGCAATCAAGGCTCCAGCACCTCTGCCGAAGGGAGCTGTCTGTCATTATCTACCGCTCCAGATGCTCCTGCTCCTCCTCCTCTTATTCCTCGCCACTCATTCCAGCAGCAGTCGTTCACCGAGGCGATTGCAAAGAGACAGCAGTACGCGTCCAGCCATCCTACAGCGCAGAAGCTGACCGTGCTCCTGTCCAAGTTGCTCTTGCTGCAGTCCCTCCCTTTTCAACTGGTGGACTCTGCACCATTCAAAGAACTGATGGCTTGTCCCAGCCCTGCACAAATATGTAGAAGAGAAGGTGGCCCAGTCCTTGAGCCTGTTGGTGTCTGCCAAAGTGCACGGCAGCGCCGACATGTGAAGTTGTAACTACGGTCAAGGCCAGTACATGTCCTTTACGGTCCACTGGGTCAATGTGCTTCCTGCCCAGTCACACGAGCAACTTGAACAGGTGACGCCACTTTCTCCTCCTCGTTGTCAAACTGCTAATACTGCGCTAAAGTCCAGCTCCTTCTCCACCACCTCAGCCTCCACTGCAGGGCCAAGTCATAGTGCTCCTCCAGCGTACCACATGTGCAGGGCACGGCGGTGTCACGCAGTTCTACGCCTGGTTTGCCTGGGCGAACGAAGTCACACAGGGGAGGAACTGCTCCGCGTCATGAAAGAAGAAATCGATTGCTGGCTTTCTCCGCAACGGAATCGGAACCATGGTGACAGATAACGGAAAGAACATGGTGTCCGCACTGCACCAAGGAGGGCTCAGCCATGTGCCCTGCATGGCGCACGTATTTAATCTGGTTGTCAAATGGTTCCTCAAGTCTTATACCCAACTGCAAAACATTCTAAAAATGGCCAGGAAACTTTGCATGCACTTCAGCCATTCCTACACCGCCAAGCACACCCTCCTTGAACTGCAGCGGCAGAATGGCGTCCCTCAACATAGGCTGATATGTGACGTTTCCACCCGTTGGAATTCTACCCTCCATATGTTGGACCGACTGTACGAACAGAGAAAGGCCATAAACGATTTCTTAATGATCCAAGCAGACAGGAGTACTCCCCTGTGTAATTTTGATGTCAGCAAGTGGCAGCTCATGCCTAACACCTGTCGCTTGCTCAGGCCCTTTGAGGAGGCCGCGTTATTTGTCAGTCGCCAGGACTACAGTATGAACAACGTCATTCCACTGCTTCATGTCCTGGAACAGATGCTGCAAAATCTTTCTGGTCAGGGGACTGGAGATGTGGAGACTGCATCTCACAGCCACATGAGTCCGGTGGGGGCTGAACTGGAAGAGGAGGAGGACATTGGAGCACAAGCATTTAGTGGTTTTTCTACCTAAGTGACACCATGGCAGTATACAGTGGAGTTGGAGGCAGGGAGTCCCTCCAAGTCACTTGCGCAAATGGCCCGATGCATGCTCACTTGCTTACGTAGTGACAGCCGAATATTCGCCATACCGCAGAGGGATGACTTCTGGCTGCAGCCTTTTTTCACCTGCTGAGAGGGAGGACAAACTGAAGTACTATAGAGACATCCTATGTAGTCAGTTGGCTGCTGCCTATCTGCGTCCTCGTCCATCCTCTCGCATGTCTGACCGGGGGGTCCCTCAGTGCTCACGTACCACTGCCACGGCTGCTGTGGGGGGGTCGGGGGTTAGGAGCAGTATTGCCACCCACCTCTACACTCTGTCACTGACCCAATATGTAGCCTTCTGATGCTGCTGCCACCTCAACAATCAGGTCTCCTCATGCTGCTACTGCTGTCACCTCCAGGCTATGTTACCATGCCACTCTGTGGCCTGATGATGCTGCTGCCTCTACACGCTTTGTCCTAGCTGCCGCTACGTCCAAATTATGTAATTGTGCCACTCTGTGGCCTACTCATGCTGCTGCCACCGCCTTCGCACGCTGTGTCCTAGCTGCCGCTACCTCCAAATTGTGTAATTGTGCCACTCTACGGTATGCTGAGGCTGCCGCCTCCACACGCTGTGTCCTAGCTGCCGCTACCTCCAAATTATGTAATTGTGCCACTCCTTGGTATGCTGCTGCCGCCTCCACATGCTGTGTCCTAGCTGCCGCTACATCCAAATTATGTAATTGTGCCACTCTATGGTATATTGCATTTAAATTTTTATGATTGCTGCTGCCTCTCCCACTCTGTGGCCTTAAAATGTATTCGACTGCTGCCTCTTGCAGCTGCTGTTACGGTGCCACTCTGTTGCCTTGAAATTTCTTCGACTGCTGCCTCTTGCAGCTGCTGTTACGGTGCTACTCTGTGGCCTTGAAATTTCTTCGACTGCTGCTGCCTCTTACAGCTGCTGTTACGGTGCCACTCTGTGGCCTTGAAATTTCTTTGACTGCTGCCTCTTGCGGCTGCTGTTACAGTGCCACTCTGTGGCCTTGAAATTTTTTCGACTGCTGCTGCCTCTTGCAGCTGCTGTTACGGTGCAACTCTGTGGCCTTGAAATTTCTTTGACTGCTGCTGCCTCTTATAGCTGCTGTTACGGTGCCACTCTGTGGCCTTGAAATTTCTTTGACTGCTGCTGCCTCTTACAGCTGCTGTTACGGTGCCACTCTGTGGCCTTGAAATTTCTTCGACTGCTGCCTCTTTCGGCTGCTGTTACGATGCCACTCTGTGGCCTTGAAATTTCTTCGACTACTGCTGCCTCTTGCAGCTGCTATTACGGTGCAACTTTGTGGCCTTGAAATTTCTTTGACTGCTGCTGCCTCTTGCAGCTGCTGTTATGGTGCCACTCTGTGGCCTTGAAGTTTCTTCGACTGCTGCTGCCTCTTGCAGCTGCTGATAAGAACATATGCTACAGTTGATCTTAACCAAAAGGCCGAGAATTCTTTTTTACGGTCTGCTCTTCAAGGTATGTCACCATGCCCCTCTCCGTCCTGATGCTGCTGCCGCCGCCAACTGCACATGCTGTCTCCTAGCTGCCGCTACGTCAAAATTAGGTAATTGTGCCACTCTGTGGCCTCCAAATTGTACTACTACTTCCACTGCTGCTGCCACTTCCAGGGTCTGTCATTTTGCCACTCTGTGGTCTACTCATGCTTCTGCCACCTGGCCATACTGTTGTCGTGCCACTCTATAGTCTGCTGATACTGCTGCCACTGCCATCTCCACAATGTCTGGGGGGTTCTGCTTGTATAAGCGTGTAATAGAACAGCTTCTGTCGAAATGTATGTGGAATCAGTGAATTGGTGTAAAAGGCGTGTGCGCTTTTGGCGCTCTAGTAGGATCTTGGGCCTCTGCATGATTCTTTATAGCTGGCGCTAACATTGACCTCTAAGGCTGAGTTCAGACTTGAGTTGTTTGGTGCGTTTTGGCCCCTTAACTGCCCAAATACATAAAAGTGTGTTGCGATTCTAAGAGCGAAGCCTGTTATGTGCGTGTCACACTGGCTCACAGTATTCTTTCACTACCACAGTAGACTCCCTATTAGTGTTGAGCGAGCATGCTCGGGCTGAGCATGCCTACGCTCAGCTCCGCTCGGTGTTCGGCAGAACACAGAGTGTACTCGAGCGCAATGCTGGCATTCACTGTAATGTTGATTTGTACGCTAATGATACGCATTGTATGCTAATGCGTACAAATTCAGTTAATTAGCATACTATTACGAGCGAAAGGAGTAAAAGAGGAGAAGTCGCGATTCTGACCTTTTCCTATTAACCAGACACCCTCCCGTCTTCCGAGCGGGGGGTGCCTGGTTTAGTCCCATTGACTAACCTTATGCTCGAGTGCTCGGCCAGAGCATACGAGCACAGAGGTGCTCGCTCAACACTACTCCCTATGCGTTTTACTGCAAGGCACAGTGTTGTACACCACTATCCAGGCTCTCTGCAGCTCGGAAGTAGCCGTTTTTTAACGCGATTCGCAATTAATTTATTCGGATCGAAGCAAAGCTTTTCAGAAAATTCTGCGAATCAGCCGAATCGAATTTTTAAAAAATTCGCTCAACTCTAATTACTACAGCGAGAAAAATAGAAGAGATCCAGGCGTTTTTTCCCTGTCCCTGTATTTAACCATACTAGAGGATAAAATTATTTTAAGACACTCTCCAAAGTTCCTTCCTAATGTAGTGTCTAAATTCCATTGCCAACATGAAATTTCTTTACCTTCTTTTTGTCCACAGGCAGTATCAGAAAAACAAAAACTGTTCCATAATGTACACGTCGGAAGAAGTGTCATACAATATCTGGAAACCACAAGGCCCTTCAGGACATCGGAACAATTATTGATACAGCACTTGGGGGCAAACCAGGGAAAGTCTGCTAGCAAGGCCACCATTGCCTGCTGGATTAAATCTTTTATAACTATGTGTTATGATGTTAAGGACATTTCTCCTCCGGTGGGACTGACGGCTCATTTTACTCAGGCGGTGGCTACTTCCTAGGTGGATATGGCCTCGGTTTCGCTGGAGGAAATCTTACGAGCAGCCACCTGGTCGAGTCCTTCGACCTTCTAGACATTACAGGCTTGATGTACTTTCTAACAGAGATCTGACCTTTGGTAAGAAGATGCTATCTGCTGTTGTCTCTCCCTAGATTGATTTCTGTTAGTCCTTCAGTTGGTGCCGTTGTGGAGGTGTGGGGAAAAGATCATAATTACTAACCGGTAATTGGATTTTCCTTTAGTCTCCACAATTCCCACCCCTAAGCTTTTCTCTGTAATAGAAATTTATTTTGACTTTTTTGTCCAACTGTCTTTAAATAGAGGAAAATTTTTTTTGTTGATATGATAAATATCTTTATTAAACTTTTTGTTTTGGCATCCAATTTTTTGATTCCTAAGTTATTAACTGGAGAAGGTTAGAGGGAGAAGGCTTTTAAAGCACTAGGGTTGTTTCCTGTCCCTGGGGAGGCTGGGTATCCTCCGGGTGGTGCCGTTGTTGGGGCTAAAGGAAAATCCAATTATCGGTAGGTAATTATCATCTTTTGTTTCATTTCCAATTTATTACAAACCCCTTCATGTGTTAAAGCACAACATACACATGACAATAAATACAGGTTTATAAATTTCACACATCACACACCAATAAAATAAATATGACCCCTTCATCCCAAAGAGTATACAGTGGGGAAAAAAGTATTTAGTCAGCCACCAATTGTTCAAGTTCTCCCACTCAAAAAGATGAGAGAGGCCTGTAACTGACATCATAGGTAGACCTCAACTATGAGAGACAAAATGAGAAAACAAATCCAGAAAATCACATTGTCTGATTTTTAAAGAATTTATTTGCAAATTATGGTGGAAAATAAGTATTTGGTCACCTACAAACAAGCAAGATTTCTGGCTCTCACAGACATGTAACTTCTTCTTTAAGAGGCTCCTCTGTCCTCCATTCATTATCTGTAGTAATGGTACCTGTCTGAACTTGTTATTAGTATAAAAGACACCTGTCCACAACCTCAACAGTCACACTCCAAACTCCACTATGGTGAAGACCAAAGAGCTGTCGAAGGACACCAGAAACAAAATTGTAGACCTGCACCAGGCTGGGAAGACTTAATCTGCAATAGGCAAGCAGCTTGGTGTAAAGAAATCAACTGTGGGAGCAATAATTAGAAAATGGAAGACATACAAGACCACTGATAATCTCCCTCGATCAGGGGCTCCACGCAAGATCTCACCCCGTGGGGTCAAAATGATGACAAGAACTGTGAGCAAAAATCCCAGAACCACACGGGGGGACCTAGTGAATGACCTGCAGAAAGCTTGGACCAACGTAACAAAGGCTACCATCAGTAACACACTATGCCGCCAGGGACTCAGATCCTGCAGTGCCAGATGTGTCCCCCTGCTTAAGCCAGTACATATCCGGGCCCGTCTGAAGTTTGCTAGAGGGAATTTGGATGTTCCAGAAGAGTATTGGGAGAATGTCATATGGTCAGATGAAACCAAAGTAGAACTGTTTGGTAGAAACACAACTCGGCGTGTTTGGAGGAGAGTGAATGCTGAGTTGCATCCAAAGAACACCATACCTACTGTGAAGCATGGGGGTGGCAACATCATGCTTTTGGGCCGTTTCTCTTCAAAGGGACCAGGACGACTGATCCGTGTGCATGAAAGAATGAATGGGGCCATGTATAGTGAGATTTTGAGTGCAAACCTCCTTCCATCAGCAAGGGCATTGAAGATGAAACGTGGCTGGGTCTTTCAGCATGACAATGATCCCAAGCACACTGCCAGGGCAACTGTCACGCTCTGGTGTGGAGGGTATAGCCACACCAAGCGTAAGAGGGAAGGGAAAAGACCAAACAAGGGAAACGGTCACCTCCTGCAGTGAACCCTGAGACTAGGCCCTGACTGACTACCAGTATGAACAGGACTTAGTTGGTAGGAGAGTTCATACACAGGAACCTAATAACAAACTCACCCTATAGAACCCTGCAGCTAGAGACAGAGGAAAGAGTCAACCCGTTCCTCCAAGAGAACGGACGAACAGGAGACTCCAGAAGGCAAAACCACAACAGGGAAAAGTAGGATAAACACAATAGGGAAAATTACACTTATATTAATACCACTTATTGCAGCAACCGGATCTCAGCCGAGAACAACACCACACACAACAAGGTAAGCAGAAAGTATAAACCGCAAGGAATACTGGGAGAGGAAGGGATAAATAGGGGAAAGATAATCACCACACCCACAACAGCTGAGGGGAAGGGGTGTGGTGAACAGCAACCAAACTAAGAGGAAAACATGTCAAATAATGTAACTTTTGAAAGCCTAGCCGAACGCCTGCAACCTGATGCAGGAACGTTCGTGACAGCAACGCAGGAGTGGCTTCGTCAGAAGCATTTCAAGGTCCTGAAGTTGCCTAGCCAGTCTCCAGATCCCCATAGAAAACCTTTGGAGGGAGTTGAAAGTTCATGTTGCCCAGCGACAGCCCCAAAACATCACTGCTCTAGAGGAGATCTGCATGGAGGAATGGGCCAACATACCAGCAACAGTGTGTGCCAACCTTGTGAAGACTTACTGAAAACATTTGACCTCTGTCATTGCCAACAAAGTATATATAACAAAGTATTGAGATGAACTTTTGTTATTGACCAAATACTTATTTTCCATCATAATTTTCAAATACATTCTTTAAAAATCAGACCATCTGATTTTCTGGATTTGTTTTCTCATTTTGTCTCTCATAGTTGAGGTCTACCGATGATGTCAATTACAGGCCTCTTTCATCTTTTTAAGTGGGAGAACTTGCACAATTGGTGGCTGACTACATTTTTTTTTCCCCACTGAATTCAGCTGAAGAGGCATATGAGCATATTGCCTCTAATACTGAGTCTGCCAGTGAGGAAGAAAAGGGTGCCACATTCCTCTACTCCTCAACTCCCTCATCATCACCATCATTTGATGATGAGGGACCCTGTAGAAGATGCCCCAGAACAGCTGCGACAGCCCCATAGAGTGAGCCCATATGGACCTCTCCCCCAGAAAAATATCAGCCCCTAATTCCTGAGTTTTTGGGAATCTCAGGAATTCAGATTGATTGTGCATACTTCACAGAAATAGTTTTTTTTCTTTTTTTGATGGTAAAGATGAGCGAATGAGCTTTTTTTGATGGTAAAGATGAGCCTGCATCAGTAACGGCCCACGCCCAGGCCCTATGGGACTACAAGAATGCGGTGGAGGACTGGGTCATCCAAGTACTGGACCATCCGAGGCCGGGAGACCTACACTGGAACGGCGTAAGGGAACCGTCCTATGGTTTTAAGTGAAGCGAGGCTGTGGCTTCCTTGCGGACGACAAGGATGGCAAGGAGTACTTTGTGGGCCACAGGTCTGTGAAACGGCCTTACCTGCCCCTACCCTGTCACAGCCTATAAGTGGGGGATCATGTGGAATATACCCCCATGGCATCCCTGAAAGGCCCCTTTGCTACAGGGGTTATCTGATTGTCTAAGCCCCTGGTACTGGCATCACCACCAGAAGTTTGGCTGGAGGAACCAGCAGGCGCAGGATGCGAGCGCTGCCTACAGGAGTCACCAGACGGCACCCTCCGTTTCAGTCAGAAGCCACAGCCACAGCCTCTGATCCCTGGATTCCTACCACCACCACAGTCCTTTCAGCTGGGTCAGCTGACGACATCAGGGGCATTGATAGGGTCTCAAAAGATCCGGTGCCCAAGCCCCAATGAATATGGCCCAATTCTCTATGTAGACCCTCGCCCCAACCCTGCTATACAGGAGAACATACCTCACATCCAGAGCCTCCCAGGTGACTTCTCCTCTGATGTAGATCTTCTCTGTCATCATCTTCTCCATTCGGTCCGGACAACTACTCTCAGCTACATACCTCGTCTCTGCAGAGTGTGATACACAGACATCTTATCTTCCTCACATTTCTATCATCACCCCCCAACCTGGAGTCCCCACAGCCTTATCCTGATGCTCGCTCCAAATACTATCCTGGAGAAATAATAGTGTCCCCCATAGTAATAGTCCTACCAATAGTAATTCCATCATTAGTAACACTCCACCCTACAGTGACCCCAGTACTGATAATGCTCCCCAAGAGTGCCTCCATTAGTAGAAGAGCACTCCAGTATTAATAATACCCCCTCAGAGCCAACAGTAGTAATAAGGCCCCCTATTGTTCCCCCAGTGGTAATAAAGCTTTCTACAGACCCGCTCAGTAGTAATAAGCCCGCCCCATAGAGCTCTTAGTAGAAATAAGGCGGATCTATAAGTCTCTCCTATAGAGCCCCCAGTAGTAATAAGAACGTCTAGTGTCCCCTGAATTTATAATACCACTACAGTGCCCCCAGTATTTATATCACTCCCCCTACTGTTATAATGCTCGCCCTGAAGTGCCCGCTGTAGTTATATTCCTCAATTTAGTATCCTCAGAATTTATAATTCCTCAGCCCCTCCAACATACAGTCCCATGTAAAAAAAAACTAATTCCCTCCCTCCACAGTAGAGTCCTGTGTAAAAAACATCACACCATTTCTCCAGCCCCCTCCAATATACAGTCCCATGTAAATAACATCCCTCTCTATCTACAGCCCCCTCCAAATACAGTCTCATGTAAATAACATCATTCCCACCCATAGCCGTCATCAACATACAGTCCTATGTAAATAATATCACTCCCTCCGACAGCCGCCTTCAACATACAGTCCCATGTAAATAACATCACTCCACGCCACAGTCCGAACTTACAGGCCGAACTGGATGGACAGATGTCTTTTTTCGGCCTTATAAACTATGTTACTATGTTACTATGTTACTAGTCCCATTTAAATAACAGAACCCTGCCCAAGTCACCTCCAACACACAGTCCCATGATAACATTCCTCCGTTCTGCCCTAACATACAGTCCCAGTTAAATAACCACAACTCCCAGCATCCCTCTGCTTCTCCCTTCACTTACCTCTTCTGATGTAGCAGAGCTCACTGCAACTTCTTCCCCACAATTCTCCTCTTCAGTTTAGAAGACAGGGGTTAAAAAGGACCTGCAGTGATGTCACAGTCATGTGACCAGTGCAGGATTGGACGACACTGATCACATGACCTGTGATGTCATCACAAGTCCTACGTATCTTGCAGTAGGTTAGATCTGTCTAACAGGCAGGACATTCGGGGCCTGGGAGAAAACATCAGGGGCCCAGGCCCTGAATGTTTTAGCCTAGAAACGCCCCTTGACGACATCATCCTTTACTTTCCAGTCCACAGTGATCCAGTACCAACTACCCTGGAAAATGAAGTCAGCAGCAGCCAGGGGAGCTGTGGTTCTTCCCTGGGTGCAGCCTTGCCTCAACCGCTGCAGCCAGAAGTCCTATCCAGAAAAGTGAAGGCGCAAGTGGCTGCAACGCTCACCAATGTGACCACCATCCGGACAAGTCTGACTTCTGGCAGAAGAGGGCAGTGGAGCTCCACCACAGCAGCCAGCTTGGCCTACAGGAGGCAGGAGCATCCTCTAATGTCATTCAGCAGCAGTTCCAGCGAGGAGGACTTCAGGTCCCTCATCTGAGGAACCCTTCTACTGGCTGTCAGTCTGGCTGATTTAAAGGACACCTCTGGACCTATGGGAGCCACAGCATGGACTGCACCTGAAGGGTGAGAGCTAGTAGGCACTTGTTCTTAGTTTATGTTGTTTTTATTGCCCCCTGTTTGACTCTCACCCAGATGGATATGGCTTGTCAGGACTCCCCCCCCCCCCCATTCTGCAGAAAATTCACAGCACACCTATTCCCCCCCCCCCCTTCTCAGGTTATTTGGGAGCCCCCTTTACCTGTTTGGATTACAAAATTACCTCATGTGGATTACAATTGAATTTTGGACTGTGTTCCAGTGTTTTATGCCAAGCAGCCATGATGAGAGACTCACAAGTATATCTGAGCTTATTATGGTTGCAAATGTGAAATTGATTGCACTAAAATGTTTGCATAATTATGTCTTTGCTGTATTTTAGCATAACAATAATGTTTTTACAGGTTCAGCAACGTTCAAGCACTTTAGCCCATTGTGTGTATTCTTTTTCAGGTACTGCAATGTGTCCTATTATGCACTTATTGTGTGGTGTTTTTAGCAAATTATGCACTTAGCCGGATAGCTAACAGTGAGCACCTTACTTTTCTACCTCATATGGACTGTCTCTGAGGACTGTACACCGCGGTCTAGCCGAGGGCGTATGACGCAATCGCGAGTCAATAGTACGCTAAGGATTCGTACGTACTTTTTACGCTAATGCTTACGCATTCAGTTCAGTAGCATACTTTTAACAACACTTAGACTGTATGTTCATAATTTGTGCAGTAATATTGTAAAATTTGTATTAAGAACAAAGCTTGTCATAAATTCTCCGATTATCCGCCGAAGCCAATTTTTTAAGATGCGCTCATCGCTATTTGATGGTAACCCAAATAAATTTATAAGCTCAGCAATTTATTTCCCAGAACCCCACAATGCCATATGCTAGACCCCTAGGTTGGACCCCAGTAAATTCAGCAGAGATGATGACCTTTATAGGGCTCTTGCTGCATATGGGCCTTGTGAAGAAACCAAAGATTAATCAGTATTGGAGTGCGGATGTCTTGTACCACACTCCAATTTACAGTAATACCATGACCCTTGATCGATTCCAATCAATGCTGAAGTTTTTGCATTCCAATGATAATGCACAATGCCCACCCCAGAATGACCCAACATTTGACCGTCTGTTGAAAATTAGGCCCGTCTTTCTAAACGCAAAGTTTGCAGATGTGTACACTCCAAAACACTGTCCAGCAAGGAGGCAAGGTGTGGCATAAAAATGTATAAAATTAGTGAGAATAGCTCTGGGTACACTGACACGTTCTGGGTTTATGAAAGGAAAGACTTGCGGATTGAACCCCAGCATGTTTTTCCATGTGCTGCACCAGGCTGAGGCCAGTCAGTGTGCCTACAGCTCCTGCCTCAATGCCAAGGTTCAGGCCTACGTACACTCTGGCCAGTCTCTGGCGCATACCCTGTTCTCTGACCCGATGGATTTCTGGGCAGGCAGACTGGAACAGTGGCCCGAACTGGGACAGCATGCTCCCTTTCTTCTTTCTTGCCCAGCCTCCAATGTAATCTCAGAGAGGGTTTTCAGTGCTGTGGAGGGCATGGTGAAACCCAAACAGACTAAGTTGTCCTCCGCCTGTGTCCAAAACATCACTTTTGTCAAAATGATCCAAGCCTGGATTCAGGAGCATGTTCACACTCCTCAGGGCTGAAGCCGATGAATAGATCTGTCCTTGCTGGAGGTGCCCCATCTTGCCACTGTTGCTATTTGCCTACCTTCCTCTATCATGCCGCCATCTCCATTATGTCACTGCTGTGACCTGCCTACATTCATGTTCTATACCGCTGTTGCTGCCATCTCCATCATGCCATTGCTGAAACCTGCCTACTGTCATGTTCTGCATGGCAGCGGCTGCTGCCTTGCTCATGCCACTGCTGTGACAGGCCTACCATCACATTCTGTAAGACTGCTGCGGCCGCTATCATACTACTGCTGCATTCTGCCTACTATCACGTTCTGTATGGCTGCTGCTGCTTCTGCCTCCATCATGCCATTGCTGCAACCTGCCTACCATAACACTCCGTACGGCTGCTGCTGCCTCAATCATGCCGCTGCCGCCTCCTTCATGCCACTGCTGCGACCTGACAACCATCACGTTCTGTACGGCTGCTGCCTCAGTCATGCTATTGCTGCGACCTGCCTACCATGACACTCTGTATGGCTGCTGCTGCCGCCATCATGTCACAGCTGCTATCATGGCACTTCTGCGGCCTGACAACCATAATTTTTCGTAAGGATGCTGCTGCCTCCATCATGCTGCTGCCTTTCTTCCAACATGTGCCATATTGCTGCTGCTGCAGCTGCTCCTTTTTGCTAATCCCATAAGAATACTATTACTACTACTACCACCCATAACAGCCTTGTATGTGCCATGTACCATGCTATGCTGTTACTTTTGTGGCCGCAAGCCACTATATCCATACGGTACCGTTTCCACATCCATACTGCACTGCTGCTGCTCCCAATTAAAAACAAGGATTTTTTGGGCTCGTTTACAACAAACAAATTTTTCTTCTGACAATCCATACTTCTCCCAACAAGCCCTCAGACATCATTTACTATTACTGTCATTGTGTTCCAGAACTTGAGAAAGTGGGGGTTGTTGTAATATTCAGGAGAAAATGGGTAACAAATTATGGGGTGCTTTTTCTCCTGTTACCCCTTGTGAAAATAAAAAAATTGGGGCTAAAGCAACATTTTATTGGAAGAAATGAACCTTTTCATTTTATAGCCAAGTATTTCCAAATTCCATAAAATGCTTATGGGTTCGAAGTGTTCAGTACACCCCTTAATATATTCTTTTAGGGGTGTAGTTTCCAAAATGGGGTCACTTTTTGAGGGTTTCCCACGGTAAGAGTATGTCAGAGTATTTTCAAATATAAAATGGTGCCCAAAAACCATTCTAGCAAACTCTGCCTCCAAAAACCATATGGCGCTCCTTTCCTTATGACCACTGCCCTGACACAGTACTACCACATACGGGGTATTTCTGTAAACTGAAGAATCAGAGTAATGTATATTGAGGTTTATTTTGCTGTTAACCTTTGCTGTGTAAAACGTATTGACTCAAATGTATCACTAACATGAAGTACAATGTGTCACGAGAAAACAAATCTCAGAATGGCTTGGATAAGAAAAAACTGTCCAAAGTTATTAGCACAAAAAGTGACTATATTTCCAAAAATCGGCCTGGTATTTAAATAGGTTATCCGAGTAAGGAAAAAAAAAACATTCTAAAACTCATCAGGACTTACTATGCATTAGCTAAGCTTCATTTCTTGAAAAAAAAACATACTTACACCTTTGCATAGTTCTGTTATTCTTGCTTTGTTTACATGCTGCAGCAAAGCCATACCTCCCTACCATCCCGGATCCAGCGGGACAGTTCCGGATTTCAGCAGCTGTCCCAGGCGGGGGAGGTATGTCCCGCTTTCAGCTGTCTCTACTTCCATAGGACGCAGAGACAGATGATTATAATGGTGAAACAAAGACTCTCCGCTCCCCACTTCACCATTCACCTCAACTCCCTCCCCAGCACTTTCCACTAACCTCGTCATGTGGGGGGGGTTTTTGGTTCAGCTCCGGTAGAGGCTAGAGTGTAGTTGCTAGAAGGAGGTCTGTGACGTCATTGGTCACATGCCCCCTTATGGTCACATGACCAAATGTAGGCAATGCTGACAAACCCCGACTGCAGGAGCTTGTGGAAGGAGGAGGGGCTGTGTGTGCCTGCCAGCAGCCCAGTGAGGGAGGATGTCAGTCCTGAAGTACACATAGCTTCATGGGGAGCAGGTGAGGGGCAGCATATGGAGCTTATATGTGAGGAGGCAGGTGGAGCACTCAGGGGCAGTGGAGTTCAAGTGGAGTGCAATCTGGTGCAATTACAGGGGTTTACAGAACTGGGTGTATTCTGGGGGCCATGAGGGAGCAGATCTGGGGGGGATCTTTATGGCATGTAAATCTATGAGGGGGGCAAGTGGTGTATTCTGGGGGACATGAGGAGGGGGGGCTTTATGGGGTAACATAGTAACATAGTAACATAGTTTGTAAGGCCGAAAAAAGACATCTGTCCATCCAGTTCAGCCTGTTTTCCTACAAGTTGATCCAGGGGAAGGCAAAAAACCCTGTGAGGTAGAAGCCAATTTTCCTCACTTTAGGGGGAAAAATTCCTTCCCGACTCCAGTCAGGCAATCAGAATAACTCCCTGGATCAACGACCCCTCTCTAGTAACTATAACCTGTAATATTATTACCCTCCAGAAATACATCCAGGCCCTTCTTGAACTCTCTTAGTGAACTTACCATCACCACCTCCTCAGGCAGAGAGTTCCATAGTCTCACTGCTCTTACCGTAAAGAATCCTCTTCTATGTTTATGTACAAACCTTCTTTCCTCCAGACGCAGAGGATGTCCCCTCGTCATGGTCACTGTCCTCGGGATAAATAGATGATGGGAGAGATCTCTGTACTGACCTCTGATATATTTATACATAGTTATTAGATCTCCCCTCAGTCGTCTTTTTTCTAAAGTGAATAAGCCTAATTTTGATAATCTTTCTGGGTACTGTAGTCCACCCATTCCAGTTATTACTTTAGTTGCCCTCCTCTGAACCCTCTCCAGCTCTGCTATGTCTGCCTTGTTCACAGGAGCCCAGAACTGTACACAGTACTCCATATGTGGTCTGACTAGTGATTTGTAAAGTGGCAGGACTATGTTCTCATCACGGGCATCTATGCCTCTTTTGATGCAACCCATTATCTTATTGGCCTTGGCAGCAGCTGTCTGACACTGGTTTCTGCAGCTTAGTTTGCTGTTCACTAAAATTCCTAGGTCCTTTTCCATGTCAGAGTTACCCAATGCTTTACCATTTAGTATGTACTGGTGACTTGCATTATTCCTTCCCATATGCATAACCTTACATTTGTCAGTGTTAAACCTCATCTGCCACTTTTCTGCCCAAGCCTCCAGTCTGTCCAGATCCTGCTGTAGCAGTGTACTGTCCTCTTCTGTGTTAATTACTTTACACAGTTTAGTGTCATCTGCAAAAATTGATATTTTACTGTGCAAGCTTTCTACAAGATCATTAATAAATATATTGAAAAGAACAGGACCCAATACAGACCCCTGTGGTACCCCACTAGTGACAGTGACCCAATCTGAGTATGTACCGTTAATAACCACCCTCTGTTTTCTATCACTAAGCCAGTTACTTACCCACATACAGACATTTTCTCCCAGGCCAAGCATTCTCATTTTGTATACTAACCTTTTATGTGGTACAGTGTCAAACGCTTTGGAGAAGTCCAAATATACGACATCCATTGAGTCGCCGCGGTCAAGTCTAGAACTTACCTCCTCATAGAAACTGATTAAATTGGTTTGACATGACCGATCCCTCATGAAGCCATGCTGATATGGAGTTATTTGCTTATTTTCATTGAGGTACTCCAAGGGTGTAAATCTGTGTGGGGGAACATGTGGTGTATTCTGGGGGACAGAACAGAAGAGAACTCCCCTGCATTACGGAAACAGGACAGATTTGTTATGTAGCACATAGACTTCTATTATGACAGAATGAATAAGGGAATGCCTCTAAAAGCATTCTGTTATGCATTCCACCATAGAATTTGTTATGGTCCGTGGTAACGGAATGCATAACGCAATTCTGCTTTACCTCAACCGAAACACGAATTTCAAAATATGAAATTTGCTCATCCCTAATAGTGATGTTATGTACATGGAGTGTATGTTGGAGGAGGCTGTATTTAGAGAGCGATGTACTGTAATTTACATGGGACTGTACATTGGAATAGTCTGTAGATAGTGATATGTACATGGGACTGTACATTGGAGGAGGCCGTAGATAGTGGTGTTATTTACATGGGACTGTATGTTGAAGGGGCTGAAAGAAGGGAAGCAATGATATTTAGTCTATAGGTAGTACTGAGCGAATTTCTGTTTTCAAGTTCGGGTATCTAAGAATTCCGTTATGTATTCCGTTACAACGGACTATAATGTATGGTCCTTTAGATAACCCGAACCTTGTACGCCGAACTTGAAAACAGGAGTTCGCTCAGCACTACCTATATGCACATGGACACAAAAAATGGTGATGTGAGGGTAGTTTAAGTAACAGTAGTCAGACGGCCATTTTTATAACCAATTAAAGTCTATGAGGCCGGTCAAATGGCTGTTTCTTTCACGGCTAATAGTAATAGTAATACTCTGCAGGAGGCCTATGGAGTTGTTTTCTAGGGTTTATGAGTGGTTTGCTGCAATGCTCTGCAGTGGGGGAGATTGCTGTAATGCTCTGCAGGAGGGTGGATTGCTGTAATGCTCTGCAGGAGGGTAGATTGCTGTAATGCTCTGCAGGGGGGAGTTTGCTGTAATGCTCTGCAGGAGGGAGTTTGTTGTAATGCTCTGCAGGGGGGAGTTTGCTGTAATGCTCTGCAGGAGGGTGGATTGCTGTAATGCTCTGCAGGAGGGGGGTTGCTGTAATGCTCTGCAGGAGGGGGGTTGCTGTAATGCTCTGCAGGAGGGGGGTTGCTGTAATGCTCTGCAGGAGGGGGGTTGCTGTAATGCTTTGCAGGGGGGGAGTTTGCTGTAATGCTCTGCGGGGGGGAGTTTGCTGTAATGCTCTGCGGGGGGGAGTTTGCTGTAATGCTCTGCGGGGGAAGGAGTTGTAATGCTCTGCCGGTGGTGGGGGAGTTTGCTGTAATGCTCTGCAGAAGGTGGGTGTATATAGAGTTGTTTTCTTGGGCCAGACTCTTGAGTAGGGAGTCTGCAAGAAGCACAGTTGATTTCCCGGGCTTATGAGTGGTTTGCTGGTGAGGACAAGGGTAGATGCTATTTCCTAGTGGGCTAAAGCAGTGGTCCCCAACCTTTTTTCCACCAAGGACAGGTTCCTCGCAAGACAATTTCCCGGGGGGGAGGGGGGCTCTATTTGGGGGCAGTTCGCTGGTTGACGCTGACTAATTCACGCAAGGTGCATAATAAAATATATAGATAGAACAAAAAATGCCCCTATACAGTGCCCCCTATATAAAATACCCCTTCTTTGTGGCCTCAGTAGATGCCCCCATAGTGCCACCCAATAATGTGCCAGTAAAATGTGCCCCCATAGTGCCCTCAATAATGTGCCAGTATCAAGTGCCCCCCAATAATGTGCCAGATATTAAGTGCCCCCCAATAATGTGCCAGTGCCCCCCAATAATCCTAATGGGGATCTGATATGGGTGTCTGGAGGTCTAATGGGGGTCTGATCTTAGGTCTAAAACTGAGGTCTTATATGGGGTCTGGCATAGAGGTCTTAAGGGGGTTTGATCTGAGATGGGGGGGGGTCTCATTTAGGGCTTTATATTATATTTCAGGGGGACTGTTTCTGCAGGATGGGGTGTTGAGAAGGTGGGTGGATGATGGAAAAGTAGGAAAGTAAGATGTCTGTTTGTTAAACTCTGCAGAGACGAGGCTCGACTGAAAGAAGTCACCATGGCGGTCTGGTCTGAGAGGAGAAGAAGAGGAAAGAGAATCTCTACATCAGAGGAGACATCACTGGATATAAGAAGTACATATCATATGTGGGGCTGTATGACCTTGTATGTTCTGTAGCACTGTATGTAATGTTTTCCAAGTATGTCTTTAAAAGGGTTTGCCTTTTTTTTTAATATTCTACGAGCGCTGCCTTCTCTGTTTACCTGCTCATCACTGCAAATGCTACGACGAGCAGGTGAACATAGCAGTGCTCTCTTCAAACAGCTGATTGGCAGGGGTGCACCGGCCCATCTGATATTGATGACCTATCCTGAGGAAATGGTTTTCACTTCACAGGCGTGCCCTGTCAGGTTTAATAAGTGGGATTTCTTGCCTTATAAATGGGGTTGGGACCATGGGTTGTGTTGGGTAGAAGTCAGGTGGATACACAGCTGATAGTCCTACTGAATAGACTGTTAGAATTTGTATTATGGCAAGAAAAAAGCAGCTAAGTAAAGAAAAACGAGTGGCCATTATTATTTTAAGAAATGAAGGTCAGTCAGTCCGAAAAATTGGGAAAACTTTGAAAGTGTCCCCAAGTACAGTCGCAAAAAACCATCAAGCGCTACAAAGAAACTGGCTCACATGAGGACCGCGCCAGGAAAGGAAGACCAAGAGTCACCTCTGCTGCGGAGGATAAGTTCATCCGAGTGACCAGCCTCAGAAATCGCAGGTTAACAGCAGCTCAGATTAGAGACCAAGTCAATGCCACACAGAGTTCTAGCAGCAGACACATCTCTACAACAACTGTTAAGAGGAGACTGTGTGCAGCAGGCCTTCATGGTAAAATAGCTGCTAGGAAACCACTGCTAAGGACAGGCAACAAGCAGAAGAGACTTGTTTGGGCTAAAGAACACAAGGAATGGACATTAGACCAGTGGAAATCTGTGCTTTGGTCTGATGAGTCCAAATTTGAGATCTTTGGTTCCAACCACGGATCGTTCCCACCGTGAAGCATGGAGGAGGAGGTGTGGGAGTGCTTTGCTGGTGACACTGTTGGGGGTTAATTCAAAATTGAAAGCATACTGAACCAGCATTGCTACCACAGCATCTTGCAGCGGCATGCTATTCCATCCGGTTTGCGTTTAGTTGGACCATCATTTATTTATCAACAGGAAATGACCCCAAACACACCTCCAGGCTGTGTAAGGGCTATTTGACCAAGAAGGAGGGTGATGGGGTGCTACGCCAGATCACCTGGCCTCCACAGTCACCAGACCTGAAACCAATCGAGATGGTTTGGGGTGAGCTGGACCGCAGAGTGAAGGCAAAAGGGCCAACAAGTGCTAAGCATCTCTGGGAACTCCTTCAAGACTGTTGGAAGACCATTTCAGGTGACTACCTCTTGAAGCTCATCAAGAGAATGCCAAGAGTGTGTAAAGCAGTAATCAAAGCAAAAGGTGGCTACTTTGAAGAACCTAGAATATAAGACATATTTTCAGTTGTTTCACACTTTTTTGTTAATTATATAGTTCCACATGTGTAAATTCATAGTTTTGATGCCTTCAGTGTGAATCTACAATTTTCATAGTCATGAAAATACAAAAAAACTTGTTGAATGAGAAGGTGTGTCCAAACTTTTGGTCTGTACTGTGTGTGTATATGTATGTATGTATGTGTGTATATATATATATATATATATATATATATATATATATATATATACAAATTCCAAAGAACAAGGCAGCACTCCAGACTTGTGTAGAAGGTGGATTTATTCCCCGCAACGTTTCAGCTCTTTCAATGGAGCCTTTGTCAAGCGATGAACAAACACACAGTGCAGTCTTATATAGGTCCAGGTTCATTACAATACATGATTGATCTATTTGCATATAAATAACAATGTGATGACAATATACAATATAGAAACATAATTTATAATATCAGTGGCAAATATTGCGATGAATGTACATGATTAAAACCAACATCGTGCACAAAAATATATAAATAGTGATACTAGTTATTAAAATTCATAATAACACATTGATGACTGTGCAGATGACACCTGAGGGTGGGCGTGAATTTAAAAACATATTATAATATAATCAAAATAGACTTACAACAGAAGTTTCAATGGTGGTTCAGCGGGACCCAGCGCGTCCTCATCACAATACTGCGCATGTCCGGCATCTCAGGCGCCCGACGCAGTGCCCCGGCCAGTGCATCACTTCCACAGCTCCACCAGCACAGGTGCGCCCCGTAACCAGGAAGCACCGCACGTAGCGTCCTGGATACCACGGCATACTTCAGCATGTGATAGGCGCGTCCACAAAAAGTAAATAGAATAGCAGCAAGCACAATCGGGACATAATGTAAGTGATGGACTCACCATAGGAGGCAATTAAGAGAAGAGGTATAATAATGAACCTCATTATAACAAAGTACAAAGCTCAAAAAGGTAAACCAGGATAAGGGCAGTTTCCTGTCACTTCGCCATGGTTACCAATAGCTACCAATAAGGAACGGGCCATATATGCGTCCACCAAAAAAGGTGAGACATACATATTTGCCTGTTATGGATCCAGACGAGAGGTCACGTTCCCGGATCACTCGCGTGAAACCAAAGTCAATTCCAGATATTATAATTAGTAATAAAATAATAAGTAATGAAATAAGCCTCTTGGTGTCAAAAATGAAGGAATAAACGGAAACCCCTTGTGCCAATGAGTCATATATCTGAAGCCTAATAACGGGTCCAATAGAGAGCCAACATGAAACCTCTGAGATGATCTTGACAACATGTAAGGTCTAGAAACAAAAACAGAATAAAATTAGCAATAAAAATGACTTTGTGTGTCGTTACTTCATACTAGAGCATAGCACAAAAACAAAGAACACCTCCCTGAGATGTGCAAAAAAGCACAGTCATCCATCCATAACACTCCATCTGAACTCAACATTAAGCCCGTGTGGTTTGAGTGTCTGCAAATGATAGATCCACCATAATTCCTTCCTTTTAAGAAGTAACTCTCTATCGCCACCCCTACGTGGTGGTGGAACATAATCAACAATCATGAATTTCAAATCACGTTCATGGTGTCCCATCTCCGTGAAATGTTTGGGTACAGGTAGGTCTTTTCTTTTTTTCGTATGGTATACCTATGTTGGTTAATCCTATTTTTCAATTCCCAGGTAGTCTCACCAATGTAAATTAACCTACATGGACACATGAGCAAGTATATGACAAAAGAGCTGTCACATGTAAGGAAATGTCGAATTCTGTACATCTGTCCAGTCTTGGGGTGTGTAAAACTGTCACCCTTCACCATGTATGTACAGTTAACACAACCCAAACATGGATAACAACCTGTCCTTTTAGTTGTGATGTACGTTTGTTGTGGTTGTTTTAGAGGAATCTCAGATTTAACCAACTGGTCACGTAAATTATGTGAACGTTTGTAAGAGACAAGTGGGGGGACATTAAACTCTGGAATCTCATTAAAATTGCTACCCAGAATATGCCAATGCTTTTTAACTATGTTGGCAATATCATTACTTTGTTCAGAATACATCATAATAAAAGGAATCCGTTTCCCTGTATCTTTTTTTAGTCTCTCCTGATCTGGTGTATGTGTCATCAATTTATTAAGATGTCGCTTAAGTAAATTTTTAGGGTAACCTCTATTGCTGAATTTATTCATCATTTGATTGATTCCTACA
Organism: Rhinella marina; assembly: GCA_900303285.1. Classification (NCBI taxonomy): domain Eukaryota; kingdom Metazoa; phylum Chordata; class Amphibia; order Anura; family Bufonidae; genus Rhinella; species Rhinella marina. The sequence goes on along the minus strand of ONZH01017370.1, from coordinate 4,345 downwards.
GGCAACTTATCAGGGTCCTGTACAATCCTCTTGACCCTGAGCAGTTGACTATAGGGCAATGAGTTAATGGTGGTTCTGGGGTGACAGCTCTCAAACCGCAATAATGTATTGCAGTCGGTAGGTTTAGAGTAAATATCCGTCATCAACATCCCCTCCCTGACCATAACCATAGTATCCAAAAATTAGACCTGTGTCCTTGAACTGGTCAACGTGAATTTAATATCAGGGTCCACCGAATTCAAGTATTGGTGGAAATCATCTAATGTAGATTCATCACCCTTCCAAATGAGGAAGATGTCATCTATGTATCTCCACCACCCCAGTACAAGACTGGAGTGGTGGGACACATAGACACATCTCTCCTCCAGATCCGCCATATATATATTAGCGTACGTGGGCGCCATGTTCGACCCCATGGCGGTCCCACGTCGCTGAAGGTAGAACCGCCCACCAAAAGAAAAATAATTGTTTCTGAGTGTCATGTCAAGTAATGTAAGGATAAATTCAATACATTCCAGAGTGTAAGTGCTATTATGGAGACATCTGCGTACCGCTTGAATCCCACGTGCATGGTCAATGGACGTATATAAATTGACAACATCAAACGAAGCTATGATGCAGTGTTCAGGTAACACAATAGATTGAATTTTTTCAAGAAAATCACTAGTGTCCTTGATATAGGATTTAGTATTAGTTGCAAAACATTGGAGTACTTTGTCTAAAAAAATAGCAATATTAGAAAAAATAGACTGACGTCCAGAAACAATAGGGCGTCCCGGCGGATTGATGCTTTATGGATCTTTGGAAGTAAATATAGTATTGGTGTTTTAGGGTGCTTGATCAACAGAAACGTATAGAGATCCTCGTTAATCAAACCACCCACTTTGGCCTCGTTAAGCGTAATTTTGATTTTCTTTTCTATATCAAATTTAGGGTCATGTGGGAGAGGTTCATACACCTGTATATCACTTAGTTGACTTTCTGCTTCAGCAATATAAACAGAGGTATCCATGATAACAGTACCCCCACCTTTATCGGCTGGTTTTATTTTTATCATTTTATTATCTTTCAATACTCTCAAGGCCTCCAGATCAGAAGAAGTCATGTTGGGATGAATAAAGTTGTTATAGTTTTGATTCCTTTTTAATTTATCAATGTCATTATTAACAGCTGTTATAAACGTGTCAAGAGCTGGTGCGCTGATCTGTGGAGTGAAGTCACTCCTGAGGCGTAAATCTACGTCCCCAAGAGTGAGCTCAGTCCGTGTGGTCAGGGCACCAGTAGGTCTATCAATGGGATTAGAGAACCACATTTTCAATTTAACATTTCTGAATAAACGTTGTAAATCAATTTCAAGTTTAAACCAATCCACTTCAGTAGAAGGACAAAACGAAAGGCCCTTATTAAGGACAGACATTTGTGCATCAGTAAGCATAAAAGAGGATATATTTACCACTGTATTCTGTGAGTCCTTCATAGTGGAAATACTAGGTATTAGGGTCTCTTGCGTGATGACCTGATTTTCTGTGGTCTCGGTTCTTTGTGACTTTCCATATTTATGCTGTCTCCTCCCTCCTCGTCTGGTCCGGTGCGTATTTGTCCAGCACCTAAAAAAGGATTCTGTGAAGTAGAAGATTGTACATCTTGTTCTATCTTATCCATGTCAGTTGGTCTAGATGTTTTCATTGTGGAACTGGACCTCATGAATGGCACTCTTCTGTTAGATTCATCTTGCCAGGTGTACACTTTCCCTTTCTGATAGTCATCTGCATCTCTCTGCCATTTCTTTCTCTTGGTAGCCTCTTGTTCAGATTTAAATTTATCCAAGTAATTTTTACAATTGGACAAATAGGAGTCCCACTCCTGGTTACTCATGATTTCTTGTAATTTAGAAGCTGTGGTGATATGTCGAGATTGGACCAAACTTAATTCATGTTGTAAAAACTCCAGATTTAACAATATAACATCAAACGCATATTTGTTAGAAATCTGTATAAACTTCTGAGCAAAGGTAGAGTCCATAGGAAATAAATTGGGGCGCAGTTGTGAACGTATGCCCCTTGGAATTCGATGTTGTTTAAAATATTCACCCAAGGTGAGTAAATGTAATTCGGTAGAAGCCAATTTCTTAGCCTCTGCCTCATAGGCTCTTTTAAGTTCAACAATGGATGGATTGGATAAAAAACTTGCCTCATTCGCCAATCCCCGGAGTATTCTTTCCTCATCGTGCTTGCTATAGGTGACGGTATCAGGAGTATCCATATTGGTAAAGATGAGACTTAAAAAAAAAATCAAAGTAGGTTGTGCAAATATGTATGTCCCATCTTTTTTGGTGGATGCATATATGGCCCGTTCCTTATTGGTAGCTATTGGTAACCATGGCGAAGTGACAGGAGACTGCCCTTATCCTGGTTTACCTTTTTGAGCTTTGTACTTTGTTATAATGAGGTTCATTATTATACCTCTTCTCTTAATTGCCTCCTATGGTGAGTCCATCACTTACATTATGTCCCCTGATTGTGCTTGCTGCTATTCTATTTACTTTTTGTGGACGCGCCTATCACATGCTGAAGTATGCCGTGGTATCCAGGACGCTACGTGCGGTGCTTCCTGGTTACCGGGCGCGCCTGTGCTGGTGGAGCGCACGTCAAGTACGTGCGCTCCACGTGTGGAGGTGATGCACTGGCCGGGGCACTGCGTCGGGCGCCTGAGATGCTGGACATGCGCAGTATTGTGATGAGGACGCGCTGGGTCCCGCTGAACCACCATTGAAACTTCTGTTGTAAGTCTATTTTGATTATATTATAATATGTTTTTAAATTCACGCCCACCCTCAGGTGTCATCTGCACAGTCATCAATGTGTTATTATGAATTTCAATAACTAGTATCACTATTTATATATTTTTGTGCACGATGTTGGTTTTAATCATGTACATTCATCGCAATATTTGCCACTGATATTATAAATTATGTTTCTATATTGTATATTGTCATCACATTGTTATTTATATGCAAATAGATCAATCATGTATTGTAATGAACCTGGACCTATATAAGACTGCACTGTGTGTTTGTTCATTGCTTGACAAAGGCTCCATTGAGAGAGCTGAAACGTTGCGGGGAATAAATCCACCTTCTACACAAGTCTGGAGTGCTGCCTTGTTCTTTGGAATTTGTACCTACATATGGAACGCTGAGCCGGTGGTTTCATTGAGGAATTGCACCCATTTTCATTATATTGTGCTGCCGCCCTCTTTCTTTTGTTTTTTGAGATATATATATATATATATATATATATATATATATATATATATATAATCTATCGAGAGAGAGAGAGAGATACACATTTTATTGATTTATATCTCAATATACAAATCTCTATATTTATACAGAGCCAGGCCACTCACACAGGCAGGGATAAGTCTGTACATGAAACGTCAGCACAGGGAGCTGGCTGGATGACGTTGCGGGTCATGTGACCCGCATCAGCACAGAGGAAAGCCGGTAAAATAGAGAAAGAGAGTAGGTTATAAAGCAAATTGCCCTATATTAATCTTAATATAACTTGGATAACACCTTTAAGGTGAAAAGTGGCTCGGTACTGAATAGGTTAAGTGATTAATGACACATTCATATTTAGCGAATTAAGACCAATGACCGGCAAGCATTTTCATGTAAAGATTATGTACGAATTTGTTCGCATGCAATCATCATTTACTTGCTTAATCAAGGATTGTTCACTACATGTACTAGTATACAGCAACAGTTTACATAAAGCATGTTTGTTTTTATATTGCTCATATCACCGAAAGATCATACGATGTACCTTTACACTACCACAATTCAATAACAAATGATAATGTAATTGTTACCATAAAAGATTTTACAAGAATTGAATGCAGGTTTTTCCGTACAATGGTTTAGTCTCTATATACATTTACACCACATGATCATCTTCAAATTTTGAATTGAAGATTAACTGCTAATCTATATGAGTGCCTTAGGGCTCATGCACATCAACTCATTTTTTCCTGTGTCCATTCCGGAAAAATAGAACATGTTCGCATTATCCGTGTTTAGCGGATCAGCAAATTGCAGACTATTGAAAAACAAGCAACGGTTGTATGCATGAGCACTAATAAGCTTTTAGGAAGTTGATCTCTGATCTCTAAACTGCTGGTAATACATAATTACTAGTGTTGAGCGAATTGAAATGAAAGAAATTGACTTCAATCCAAATTTCAGGAAAAATTAGAAGCCAAATCGATTTTTCCTGAAAATGGTGGTAAAAAAAAATAAAACCACTTACTCACTTCATCCATTTGCTAACGGAAAGGCTGTCAT
>ONZH01017369.1:0-13471 GCA_900303285.1 Rhinella marina | reverse complement strand
CAGGTGATGATGATATTTACATAAACGTGCTTGGTTCTTGTCTAATTTTCTATAAACTATTTTTGGTTGTCTTTATAGTTCACCAAGATCTTCCAAGAGTTGATTCAACCAGATTAACTTCTTGACTGGAGTAGCTGTAAATACGTATTCCACTTCTGTAGAAGACAAAGCAACAAAATCCTGTTTTCTGCTAGACCAGGAAATTGAACTTTCGCCTAATTTGAGTGTGTAACCGCTTGTGGATTTACGTTCCTCTGATTCACCAGTTCAGTCTGCATCTACATAGCCTATGAGATTAAGATCTCCTGAGGCAGATATCGTTAAACTTGTACCTAGAGTTGCCTTCAGATATCCAAGACGTCTCTGAACACCGTTCCAGCCTCTTTGACATGGCTTGCTGACGTAACTGCAGAGAATCTCAAGTGTTGCTGTGATGTCTGGGCGACATTGCCTCCAGTGCTGGTCTGTAACTTCCATCGTCAGGTCACAGATCATCTTCTGATTTCAAGTAGGATGGATCCACTGGAGGAGAAACCCCTTTAGCGTCCAATATTCCAGACTGTTTCAGAATCGCAGTGATTTTGACCTCCTTCTTCTCTCTGGATCTGAATTCCTAGATAATATCTTATATTTCCAAGATCCTTTGTTTCAAAATGTTGATTGAGAATGTTACTATTTTTGTGATCTCTTTCTCATCTTGATGAGCTATAATCCGATAGTGAATGGGGCCAGAGAGGACTTCCGGTGGCACGGTGGGCTAGCATTAGCATGGACCCAGCAGGCTGTTCTGACCCTGCTGCCACAAGTGCGAAAGTAGCCTTCAATGAGATTTCATTGTCCTGTCCCGCGAGTTTCTTCACAGACAAATCATGATGAGAGACGCAGAGCAGATCCTTCACTGGAATCCTTTTGCTTTGTGCATCTCCCGCTCCTTCTGACCACTGACGTCCTCTGTCTTACTTTGGTCAGGGTTACAGAAGAAGCTTCTGTTATTTGTCCTATGACTTGTTGCTCCAGAGTCTGCACCATGCCCGGTTTGATGGAATTAGTAATGAATACAGCTTCAGTATTTGGAGCGTTACTCTCTCCACTTTTAACTCTTTGTTGATCACTCGGCCTTTTTAGCGGTTTCATTCTAGCTTCTCAGACTCTGCAGTCAGCTTTCTGGTGACTTGTTTTCCTGTCTCCTGTAAATGAGCTTTGCTTGTGACCAGATCATGTGTCTTTAATGCAGATTCTGCTCTGTAACTTTTATTTTCATTTACTCTTGAACTCATCTACAAGGTTTCCTATAACATACTCCAGAGTGCGCTCATTATCTGGACGTGCCTCTAGTGTGGTCACAAATGTGTCCTAAAGTTCTGGAAGAGCGGCGAGTAACAGTGTGGTGACATGGAAGTCTTATTTCTTCTCCAGTACCTCGCAGGTGGCTCTACAAGTTCTCAGGTACTTGTAATGTTCTGTGCTCCAGGTTTCTCGTTAAGTAGAGCTTGTTGTTGACCATTTATCCTTTCGTGCACTTTCTGGAGCTCCTCCACATCTCTTCTGCAGTTTACATGAGACAATCTGATCATCATCTATACTGAGGGAGCTGGTGCTCGGTGCTTTCTGATCTCATACCTCCCAACTTCTTGGATATTCAAAGAGGGACATGTATGGTTCATTGTATGAAAGATTCATTTCTCCTGCATATCTAGACACTTCAATAATTTTCTGATACAAAGTCGCGCTAATCCCTAACCCTAACCCTAATCTGAATATAGAAATTTCTAAAATTCTAACTGCATTAAATAATGAAATAATATAGAAGGAGGCTCTAATATCCAGAAAGGAAACAGAGAAACACTTTAGGGATCAATATTGTAAATGCAATAATAAAAATCTATACCATCAAAAAGAGGGACAGAGGAACTGCCCTTCTCCAGCCGATCCTCTGGCAGTTGGTCTGGTTTACGATCTTGTGTGTATTTCCACAGACCTTCTCTAATTAGAAGCATCTTCACTTTGAATCTCCAGGACTGCTAGTTCTGGTTGGTCAGGACAGACACTGTGAATGTCATGGAGCCGCTGCTGGCGGCCATCTTTGCTCACTGTTGTCCTCCTGTATGCTGCGTGCTCCGGGGCCCATAAACTGTTGGCAGCAGTTGAATCTGGCCTCCATCAGGAGCAGCGCAATGAACAACAGGGTTTTATTCAGAGATAACAGCACAACATGCAGTGTCCTGAGATACAAAGCATTGAAAGTTGTTTTTCATGTATTATGTGCATGTACTACAAATCCCATCAGGTTGTAGGAGGCCCCATGAGGCTAGTCAGGACCGGCTCCACCCGTCTTCTCTAGGAGGAAGATTCTGGAGTTAATGTCTGAACACCTCAGAGCAGCTCCTGGAGGGAGAATCCATCCCCCTACAGCCCACAGGCATCTTATGTGCCGCCCTCAGAATGAGAAGATCTACAGAAGGTTTAGCCGCTAATCTGGCTCCAGCCTCCTCTGCATGTGGTGGGAACACTGTAAACTACAAGCTGCCCACCATAACCAAAGGACAGGAGGGCCCGTGTTCAGAGATCATACACATATATCTGATGATAGAGAAAGTGCATCCCTTCAGGTCGGGAAAAGGAGAGACTGACTGGAGAGAGGGAGAGAAGCTAGCCTCCATACACATGATCCGAGGGGACAGGAAAGAGATTCCAGGGAACAGAGAGGATACAATGGAGAAGTCTGAGGAGATGAAGAGAACAGAGAAGCAATCCCTGGAGAGAGGACAGGGGAGCAATTTGAGGAAAGGAAAAGGACAGGAGAGAGATCCAAAGAGAGAGAGGGGACAGTGAAATGATCTGAGGGGATAGAGGGGAGCAATCTGAGAGGGAGAGGAAAGCAACAAGAGGGGAGACAAGAGAACAATACATGGAAGCAGTCCGAGTAGATAGTGGGGAAATCTGAGGGAGAACAAAGCAATGTGACAGGGGAGAGGGGACAGCAGCAGTTTGGTTGGTCTGTGCCCATACATCATACTGCTCACATAACACTGGTCACAAGACAAAACGTTATCAGAACCGGCAGGTCCGGTCCTTCCCATAATCAGGAAAGCAGTGAGCCCCCCCTGAAAGGTGCCTGCAAACCTCCTGAAGCCATATATCACGGTGAGGTTTACTCCTCTATTCATGAACAGTCATCTGGGCATACATCCTTCCTGGTTCCTTGTAGACTGAGGATATTTGCAGCCATGATTAATTACCACATAAGCATGTATGTGCAATGAACCATGAGGTCGCCTGCTATCCTCTACTGTACTGACCCTGATGGTGGGCCTCAGTGGACTTCTGTGATGGGAATAATGTGACATCTTTCTATGGGACCAAAGGACCAGGGGCATGAATGGCTGGTGCTGTATGACCATCTGATCTCACTTCAGTTCCAGGTCCCAGGTGATGTCCTCAGTCGGTTCCACACGTTGGTTGCTACGTCCCATTATCTCCAGCAAGTGGTACAGGAGGGACAGTCATCCGTTGATGAGGCCAAGGGTCAACTCTCCCGCTTTCTGGAAGAGAAAAGTGACGAGGTGCTGCAGCTAGACAACCAGTGGGCCAACTACAGGCCAACCTAGAACAAGCTCAGAACCAGCGACTACTGTGGGTGAGAATGGATATAGCTTCTCATAAAATGTGCAGCATGTTGGACATATCATGGTCCATCCGTAGCTCTGGGCTGCAGGACATGGCGTCGCCTTCAGATGAAGCAGGTTTTCCCTATTCTGTACTGGAAGGACACCTGCTCATGTTCTCTGGTCACTCACAAAAACTGATGATGGCCTCCATATACAACATAACTATGACTATTGAAATTTCAATGTTTCAGTGCTATACATGGCACATAAGATGGAAAAGATGGTGTCACGATAGTATAAATGACACTATGAATTGGACACACAAGGTAAGGTGTCCATGTGGCAGGAGATGAGGAGTCCTCCTGCAGTAAGGAGTCCCATTGTAGAGTCTTCTACTAAAGGTGCTTCCCTGGCCACAGAAGGGTACAAGCGATGTGACGTATTATCCACTATGGCCAGCAGCTTATTATGTGTCTGTTTTCCCGTCATGACCTCCAGTGTCCAGTTTGACTCCTACCATGGGCCAGCGTTTGCCCCAGTGTACCACAGAGTATAAAATGTGACCATGATCAAACATTATCTGATATCCCGTCCTCAGGGCTTGAGATATAAAACCTTCAAGAACAGTGTGTCTTGGCTCCAGTCCTCAGAGCCACCATGATTTGAGACTATCCCACAGAATAATCGCCTGTGGCAAGTCCTGATGCAGGGACACTAATTATATCCCCAGGCCCAACGCTAAGGAAATCCTAAAATGTGGCCCTGAGGACCACTGTTCTAGAACATTCTCCTGGATGGTCATGCCCAGTACTCGAAGTTGGTGTGAGACAGCCCTAAGCCTGGGACAGCAGTGACACAGGGTGGGGTGTGGGAGACGCTTACTTAGGCTACGTTCACACAGCGGGCTGAGAAATGCACAGCAAAGTCCCTTTGTTTAGCAGCTGGAAAACACAAATACCTAACGAGATGAGTGGAGAGCTTCTAAAACCCCTCAAAGGAGACATGTCCATGAAAACGATGGCAGAAAACACCTGTGTGAACTGGCATTTCCCATTAGAAACAATGGGAGACGCTCAGAAGAGTACTGCACCTGTGTGAATGTGTCCAGTAAAGTTCTGTCCTTTCCAGGAGTCCCACTGGACGCACATTCGAAACACGGCCACACAGAAGACCCTACTGATCGGTGCAATAAAAATGGCGACACTGAACCTCTTCCAATGCATGCCTATCCCGGATGGAAGCGTCGCCATCGATGACACCACGAGACAGCTGGAGATGGTGAGCATGGGGTCAACGTGGGATCCACGCAGCATTCTTCTGAAAATCTGACACCATACACTTTAATAGGGTCACACTGAATCGGACTATTGGTCAGAGCGGCCCAACCTGATGACGCATTACTAAGCAGAAGTGTCACCTGGAGCCCTCCGGGGCTACTGTAACCACAATAAACCATCCTCGTGGACACGGCAAGGTTAATGTGCTTCGACCAGTGGACTTACTCATAAATACATCATGCCATCAACGCCCCGTGTTCCGATAATCCCAACTGCTGTTCAGCAAGTTCAATCTGAATTTCAGGAAAAAAGAGACTCGTCACAAATCTGAATTTCTTGGCTCCTTGCGGTAACAATTGAATTTTTCCTGAAATGGAGGCCTTCATGGCTATGTTGACTGAAGAAAACGCAGCAGTTGTGCGTGCTGATGTCATCACTGCGCCAGCTCTGTACAACGGAAGCGAATCGTTGTGAAGTATTCATAACATTGAATTTCTCGTTGAAGCCGAATCATTTTTGAAAACTTTGCTCATCACAACCAATAACTGCAGAGCTCTGTCCAGAGATGGAGAATCGTTCCATCGCCTCCTCCAGGAGCCTGCAGACGTTTCTCCTCTGGGGTGGGGTAGCATGGACGATAGCACAGTAACTCGTAACATCTAATCCCCGCTTTTTCCGACCATCTCCAACTTGGAATACCTTTCAGGAGTTGGTGGACAGGACGCTGGAGCTGCCTCTTCTACGTCGTGGGGGGGCGCACCTTTTCTCTCCTGAGAAGATTTCCTTTAAGACTGTGACGTTGATCAGGTGATGACGAAGGCCACCAGCCGAAGCGCGTAAACCTTGCTGTGTCTGCTTGACGATGTTTTAATGTTGGATCCGATTTACAGAGTTTTTGGGGGATATCTGATGGGTGGCTTTCTAACTTCTGACACCCCCATGGATAGCAGCAGGTATCTCTGCTCAGCCCCAGCCACGTGACCAACAAACATGACAACAGCTAATGGTGGGGGTGTCGGGAATCAGACCCCCACTGGGCTGATGTTGATGACCTATCCTGAAGCTAGAACATCCAAACAAACCCCTATAATTCCAAGCTGTGCTGGGATCGTATTGTTGTGTCCACGGAAGTGGTGCTCCGACTCCTGGAAACATATAGGGGGGATCTCCTGGTAACCCGCTGGGCCCTGAGTGTCCTCTAGAAGGTTCCTAGACACCTAGAAGTGTATAGGTTACTAATGATGGTTTCCCTTATGGCACAGGTTCATCAATATCTCCAGGATCTTTCTGACATCTGTGAGGCCACGAGACGCCAACTGAAGAGCAAGAGCAGCCGAGACTGAACCAAAAATAAAGAGCACCTGGCCACGGATGAGATATATGACCTCACATACGAGACAATCACACCACGCAGGAGGCACGAGCAGCGACATCACACCACACAGGAGGCACGAGCGGCGACATCACACAGGAGGCACGAGCGGCGACATCACACCACACAGGAGGACGAGCGGCGACATCACACAGCCGAGGCACGAGGCGGCGACATCACACCACACAGGAGGCACGAGCGGCGACATCACACCACACAGGAGGACGAGCGCGACATCACACACCACACAGGGAGGCACGAGCGGCGACATCACACACACAGGAGGCACGAGCGGCGACATCACACCACACAGGAGGCACGAGCGGCAACATCACACCACACAGGAGGCACGGCGGACATCAAACATCAGGACAAGCGCAACATCACACACACAGGCGGCACGAGGGGCACGTCGCACACCACACAGGAGGCACAGCGGCACATCACACCACACAGGAGCACGCAGGCGACATCACACCACACAGCAGCGAGCGGCGACATCACACAAGGCACAAGCGGCGACATCAACCACACAGAGGCACGAGCGGCGACATCACACACACAGGAGGCACAAGCGGCGACATCACACCACACAGGAGGCACGAGCGGCGACATCACACCACACAGGAGGCCACGAGCGGCGACATCACACCACACAGGAGGCACGAGCGGGCAAGGCAACACCACACAGGAGGCACCCGGCGACATCACACCACACAGGAGGCACGAGCGGCGAATCACACCACACAGGAGGCACGAGCGGCAACATCCACCACACATCAACATCCACACACAGGAGGCGCACCGGCGACATAACAGGAGCACGAGCGGCGACATCACACCACACAGGAGGCACATCGGCAACATCACACCACACAGGAGGCACGAGCGGCGACATCACACCACACAGGAGGCACGAGCGGCGACATCAACAGGAGGCACACAGCGGCGACATCACACCACACAGGAGGCACGAGCAGGCGACATCACACCACACAGGAGGCACAGCGCGACATCACACCACACAGGAGGCAAAGCGCGACATCACACCACACAGGAGGCCACGAGCGGCGACCATCACACCCCCACAGGAGGCACGAGCGGCGACATCACACCCCACAGGGGCACGAGCGGCGACATCACACCCCACAGAGGCACGAAGCGGCGACATCACACCCCACAGGAGGCACGAGCGGCGAGATCACACCCCACAGGGGCACGAGCGGCGACATCACCACCCCACAGGAGGCACGAGCGGCGACATCACACCAACAGAGGCACGAGCGGCGACATCACACCACACAGGAGGCACGAGCGGCGCATCACACCACACAGGAGGCGTGAACATAAGGCTCTACCATCACCTCACATGCTGCAGCACTCCACATGAGACACCATGACGTCACCTACAAGCCATGTTCGGCTACGTATACAGGATTTTAGGGCGTTCGTCTCCGCAGACTACAAGTGTACACGGACGGCCTGACACACATCATGTAATCTACACACAGGTATAACACAGCCACGAAGGTCACATGACCTGCGGATCTATCGTCTTGATCCAATTGGTCTTTTTATTGCCCCCCCCCCCCATATGACACCAGAGGTCCACACCTCGCACAGTCCATCTTCCGGCACTAGTTGATATAAATTCGGTGGAAATCGTGCGCTCCAAAAGCTGCATTGCACTTGGGGCATTTTCGCTGTCTGGAGTCATATCGGGTCTTGACGCACTCAAAGCAGAAGACGTGAAAGCACTTGGTAAGGACGGCGTCTTTCTTGCGGGTGTTACAGCATGGGCAGGTGAGACGAGCCTGCGGAGGGAGCACAAAATCAATCCGCGGCCCCTCCAGTCCTGTACCCGCGGCCCCTCCAGTCCTGTACCCGCGGCCCCACCCAACATCCTTTGCCCTTTGTCTCAACCACCTTCTCACACATTTCTGGACCTGCACTATTGTCTCAATCCACCTCACAAATTTTGGGTTCTGCACCTTTCTTTCACCCCTCCTCCCAATTTTCAGGTCCTGTGTCAACTTACTCTGTATTCTTTAATCTCCTCCTGCAGGATCTGGTCAGCATCAGCATAAACCTCCATCTTCTTTTGTTTCTCTAGTTTTCTGCGAAGGCGAGAGATCTCCTCCTACATGAGAGCAAAAGAGAGGAAGAATGGGGGTCAGCAGCAGAGAGACAGCAACATGGCGAGACATTGAAGGAAGGTGGGACATCGGCAGAGGGGCAGGGGAGATCGGGGACATCGGCAGAGGGCAAGGAGGATCGGGGACATCGGCAGAGGCAGGAGGATCATGGGACATCGGCAGAGGGGCAGGAAGAGGATCGGGGGGACATCGGCAGAGGGGCAGGAGGAGGATCGGGGGACATCGGCAGAGGGCAGGAGGAGGATCGTGGGGCAGACAGGAGGATCGGGACAGGGCAGAGGGGCAGGAGGAGGATCGTGGGACATCGGCAGAGGGGCAGGAGGAGGATCGGGGGACATCGTCAGAGGGGCAGGAGGAGGATCGGGGACATCGCAGAGGGGCAGGAAGATCGTGGGACATCAGCAGAGGGCAGGAGGAGGATCGTGGGACATCAGCAGAGGGGCAGGAGGAGGATCGTGGGACATCGGCAGAGGGCAGGAGGATTGTGGGACATCGGCAGAGGGCAGGAGGATCGTGGTACATCGGCAGAGGGGCTAGAGAAGGATCGTGGACATCGGCAGAGGGAGGAGGAGGATCGTGGGACATCGCAGAAGGGCTAGGAGAAGGATCGTGGACATCGGCAGAGGGCAGGAGGAGGATCTGGGACATCGTCGGCAGAAGATCGTGGGACATCGTCAGAGGGCAGGAGGATGGGACATCGGCAGAGGGGCAGGAGGATCGTGGGACATCAGCAGAGGGGCAGGAGGGATCGTGGGACATCGCAGAAGGGCAGGAGGAGGATCGTGGGACATCGGCAGAAGGGCAGGAGGATCGTGGGACATCGGCAGAGGGAGGATCGTGGGACATCGGCAGAGGGGCAGGAAGATCGGGGACATCGTCAGAGGGGCAGGAGGATTGTGGGACATCGGAAGAGGCAGGAGGATCGCGGGACATCGGCAGAGGGGCAGGAGGTCGTGGACATCGGCAGAGGGGCAGGAGGAGGATCGTGGGACATCGGCAGAAGGGCTAGGAAGGATCGTGGGACATCGGCAGAGGGGCAGAGGATCGTGGGACATCGACAGAGGGGCAGGAGGGATCGTGGGACATCGTAGGAAGATCGTGGGACATCGTGGGACGATCGGCAGAGGGGCAGGAGGATCATGGGACATCGGCAGAGGGGCAGGAGGATCGTGGGACATCAGCAGAGGGGCAGGAGGAGGATCGTGGGACATCGGCAGAAGGCAGGGGAGGATCGTGGACATCGGCAGGAGCGGCAGGAGGATCGTGGGACATCGGCAGAGGGGCAGGAGGAGGATCGGGGGACTCGGCAGAGGGGCAGAGGAGGATCGTGGGACATCGCAGAGGGGCAGAAGGAGGATCGTGGGACATCGCAAGGGCAGGAGGAGGATCGGGGACATCGGCAGAGGGCAGGAGGAGGATCGTGGGACATCGCCAGGGCAGGAGGAGGATCGTGGGACATCGGCAGGGGGCAGGAGGATCGTGGGACATCGGCAGAGGGCGGAGGAGATCGTGGGACATCGGCAGAGGGGCAGGAGGATCGTGGACATCGGCAGAGGGGCAGGAGGAGGATCGAGGGACATCGGCAGAGGGGCAGGAGGAGGATTGTGGACATCGACGGAGGGGCAGGAGGAGGATCGTAGGACATCGGAGGGGGCAGGAGGAGGATTGTGGGACATCGACGGAGTGGCATGAGATCGTGGGACATCTGCGAGGGGCAGAAGGAGGGATCGTGGGACATCGGCAGAGGGGCAGGAGGAGGATCGTGGGACATCGCAGAGGGGCAGGAGGATCGTGGGACATCGGCCAGAGGGGCAGCGAGATCGTGGGACATCGGCAAGGAGGGCAGGAGGATCGTGGGACATCGGCAGAGGGGCAGAAGGAGGATCGTGGACATCGGCCAGAGGGGCAGGAGGAGGATCGTGGGACATCGGCAGAGGGGGCAGAAGGAGGATCGTGGACATCGGCAGAGGGGCAGGAGGAGGATCGTGGGACATCGGCAGAGGGGCAGGAAGGATCGGTGGGACATCGGCAGAGGGGCAGGAGATCGGGACATCGGCAGAGGGGCAGGAGATCGGGGACATCGCGGCAGGAAGGATCGTGGGACATCGGCAGAGGGGCAGGAGGATCGGGGGGACATCGGCAGGGGCAGAAGGATCGTGGGATCATCAGAGGGCAGGAGGAGGATCGGGGGACATCGCAGGGAGGATCGGCAGGCAGGAGAGGATCGGGGACATCGCAGAGGGCAGGAGGAGATCGGGGGACATCGGGCAGAGGGGCAGGAGGAGGATCGGGGGACATCGGCAGAGGGGCAGGAGGAGGATCGTGGGACATCGGCAGAGGGGCAGGAGGAGGATCGTGGGACATCGGCAGAGGGGCAGAGGAGGATCGGGGGACATCGGCAGAGGGGCAGGAGGATCGGGGGACATCAGCAGGAGGATTAGGGGACTTTACCTGTGCTCTCTTTAGGCTGAATGACTCCTTTTCCTTGGCGGAGCGGTTGTCAGACACAAAGCTCTGCGTGTCACGTAGCGTGCTGACTATGTGTTCCAGCTGAACCTTCAGGTCCTCTGCCAGCTGAGCCGCCTCCACTGCCTATGATAACAGGAACAGTAACCAGAATACTCTTTCCCAGATCTTCTGCCCCTGAAGCCTCTTGTGTCCCTCACCTTCCTCTTCTGGATCTCTAGCGCCTGTGTCCTGAGGGTCAGCTCCTTCTCTATGGTGGCCAGCGACGTGTGCAGCACCCGCTCTCGCTCCTCTAGCTTCTGGACCTGTAACAGCTGGGCGTCCACCTGTGGTGGGAGAAGCCATGAGACAAGGCAGTGCAGCAGCAGATACCCCAGGGCACAGCTATTACCTGTGTCTTCAGGCCCTGCACCTGCTCCGCCAGCTCCTCCTTTTCCTCTCGCAGCAGTTTGTGGATCTGATTTGACTTTATCCGCTCAGACATGAGCTTGAAGTTTGCATCATCTTTTTCTCGCAGTTGCTGCATCAGGCGGATGTTCTGCTCCTGCATGTCTTCAAACGCCTGTCCAGTCACGTCCATTTCGGACAACAAAGCCTCCTCCTCCTGCACAGGAAAAAGAAGGCAGAGGCTGAGGGTAAGACGTGGCACCTGCAGACACCTCACAACACATGGCCGGACTTCCACTTTCCTGTTTGGTGGCGCTGAGTTTCCGCTGTAAATGCTCAATTTGCTCCTCTGCCAGTTTAATCTTCCGTAAGGCTTCCTCATCTGCCAGCTTCTTCCGCTCTCTCCGATCCTTTTCTTCAAGGGCCTGAACCCGTAATCGCAGCTCCTCCACCTGACAGAAACCAAGTGCCAAGTGTAAGACATAATGCCGGCTAAGAGGTGCACCCCCCCTGCAGCACATCGCACACACACCTCGGCTTTGGTCTTCCTCTCCGCTGCCATTAGCTGCACTTTGTCCCTTTGTTCCTTGGGGGCAGATTTGTACATATCAAGGAGCAATTTCATTTCCTTCTGGCTCTCCTGGGCCTTCCTGCAGGAAAGACAGCAAACAGTGAGCAAATGAGGTAATCACGGGGGAATGAAGGCGGGGCGGGGGAGGGGGTTATAGGGTGATGTCTGGAGGGTCAGAGGGGGGGAGGAGGGGGAAGATCTGGAAGAGCGTGGAAGGGAGAGGGGGTAAGATCTGGAAGGGAAGGGAGAGGGGGGTAAGATCTGGAGAGGGGAGGGAGAGGGGGTAAGATCTGGAAGGGAGGGAGAGGGGGGTAAGATCTGGGAAGGAGAGGGGGGTAAGATCTCGGGGGTAAGATCTGGAAGGAGGAGAGGGGGTAAGATCTGGAAGGGAGGGGAGAGGGGGGTAAGATCTGGAAGGGAGAGGGGGGTAAGATCTGAAGGGAGGGAGAGGGGGGTAAGATCTGGAAGGGAGAGGGAGAGGGGGGTTAAGATCTGGAAGGGAGGGAGAGGGGGGTAAGATCTGGAAGGGAAGGGGAGAGGGGGTAAGATCTGGAAGGGAGGGGAGAGGGGGGGTAAGATCTGGAAGGGAAGGGAGAGGGGGTAAGATCTGGAAGGGAGGGGAGAGGGGGATAAGATCTGGAAGGGAGGGGAGAGGGGGTAAGATCTGGAAGGGAGAGGGTAAGATCTGGAAGGGAGGGAGAGGGGGTAAGATCTGGAAGGAGGGGAGAGGGGGTAAGATCTGGAGAGGGGGTAAGGGAGGAAGGGAGAGGGGGTAAGATCTGGAAGGGGAGAGGGGGTAAGATCTGGAAGGGAAGGGGAGAGGGGGTAAGATCTGGAAGGGAGGGAGAGTAAGGGTAAGATCTGGAAGGGAGGGGAGGGGGTAGATCTGGAAAAGCGGGAGAGGGGGTAAGATCTGGAGAGGGGAGAGGGGGGTAAGATCTGGAAGAGGGAGAGGGGTAAGATCTGGAAGGGAGGGGAAGAGGGGGGTAAGATCTGGAGGGAGGGGAGAGGGGGTAAGATCTGGAAGATCTGGAAGGGAGGGGGGTAAGATCTGGAAGGGGGGAGAGGGGAGAGGGGGGTAAGATAGATCTGGAAGGGAAGGGAGAGGGGGTAAGAGGGGGTAAGATCTGGAAGGGAAGGGGGAGAAGGGAGGGAGAGGGGGTAAGATCTGGAAGGGAGAGGGTAAAGATCGGCGGGGTAAGATCTGGAAGAGGAGAGGAAAGGAGAGGGGGTAAGATCTGGAAAGGGAAAGAGGAGAGGGGGGTAAGATCTGGAAAGGGGAAGGGAGAGGGGGGTAAGATCTGGAAGGAAGGGAGAGGGGGGTAAGATCTGGAAGGAGGGAGAGGGGGGGAAAGGGAGGGGGTAAGGGAAGGAAAGGGAGAGGGGGGTAAGATCTGAAGGGAGGGAGGGGGGGGTAAGATCTGGAGGGAAGGGAGAGGGAGGGGGTAAGATCTGGGAAGGGAAGGGAGAGGGGGGTAAGATCTGGAAGGGAGGGGAGAGGGGGGTAAGATCTGGAAGGGAGGGAGGGGGGGGACTTCTGGAAGGGAGGGAGAGGGGGGTAAGATCTGGAGGGAGAGGGGGTTAAGATCTGGGAGGGAGAGAGGGGGTAAGATCTGGAAGGGAAGGGAGAGGGG